>WOXC01000444.1:360000-533285 GCA_011680675.1 Gymnobelideus leadbeateri | reverse complement strand
CTTGGCTCCGCCCCCCTCAGTAATTCTTTTAAGACTGTAAGTTGCAATGTACTTTGGTAAAATTTCCTCAGCTGGTAATTTCCTATACCAACAGTGGGAAAAGTTGTATTCAAGAGAGGTATCACCACTTAATTGTTTTAAATAAAATGATCTCGAATGTGATGGGAGCCATTTGTGGTATCAAAAGTATCATTATAGGGGCAGCTAGGTGTCACAGTGAATAGAGCACCAGGCCTGGAGTCAGGAGGACCTGAATTCAAATCTAGCCTCAGACACAACACCTTGTGACCTTGGGCAAGTCACTTAACCCCACTTGCCTTCCCCCAAAAAAGGCAAAAAAAAAAGTATCATTATTTATTTGGTGAAGCTGATCCTCTCTGATCATCCTCTCTGATCATCAGAATAGTTTTATCCCCAGCAACTTTTAGAAACCATCCTTGATATCATTCCCTACTTTTTTTTTTCTTTTTGAAGGGCAGTTGGGGTTAAGTAACTTGCCCAAGGTCACACAGCTAGGTTTTTGTTTGTGTGTGTTAAGTGTCTGAGGCTGGATCTGAACTCGGGTCCTTCTGACTCCAGGGCTGGTGCTCTACTCACTGTGCCACCTAGCCACCCCATTCCCTACTTGTTTTATTGCTTTATATTTTTATGTTTGTATTAAGCTTATCCTTTAGTGCTGCTTCTGCTAGGGTTGTATGTAAGATTATTTTAATTACAGAAAATCTCCTGGACAATTTTAGAAACTTTGACTTGAAAAAGCGGGTTTTGATAGGTACAATGCTCGTTTTGTGTAAGCTGGGCTGGTACTTTAAGGAGATAGTGAGGCCATTTTACTTCCTTGCTGCCTGAGGAGCATTGGGAATTTGGGGATCAGAAACTTTATATTGCTTATTGTTGTCCTCCTAGGAATGTGTTCCAGGCTGTCTCCAATACTGTTTCTTTAGGAAGAGCTGAATAATATGTTATAGAATCTTCTTTCGTATATTCTTTTATCTTCTAATTAGCAAACTGGTTTTTAAATTGTATTTTATGGCTCACAAGTGTCTATTGCATAATAAAACCTCAAACCTGAGTTGTTGGACTAAACCTCATTTATACTTGGCATACAATAGAATGCTTGTATGAACCTTTTGTGTTTACCCCTCCTTTTGTGTGGAGGAAATAAATATTTGTCCTACATCTGATTTACATTATAAATCAAGTACCTTCTACCTGCTTCCCCCCGCCCCCCCCCCCCACACACTTTAGGGAGATGATAGACATGAATCAAAGTTAAGTTTTAAGTAAATAGTCCCTTGGAGTTTTTCATTGGTGTGTAATAAGTGTAAGGAAAGGGGCCTAACATTTCTCCTTAGGGACCAAGTTTCCTCAGGACTAAACCCACACACTGCATGCTTCGATCCAGAACAGAGATTCCTCTTGGTGGTCTCTTTGGCCCCATCAGCAGGTTATAAATGATCATTTTTAGATATCCAGAGTTAAAGACTAAAGTTAGAATTCTAAACAACAGAAAAAAATGACCCGTGATTACCTAAAATATCTAGCTAATTGTAGAAAAAAAATCTTCAATGTTCTGCTCACTTTGTACCCAGTTTCTATGTGTTTTCTGGTTTCTAAAAATATTCACATGTAGCACTAATTAATTACTCTTGCTCTTGTGATGGAGACAAAAAAGCTCCTCTCTCTCTCTCTCTCTCTCTCTCTCTCTCTCTCTCTCTCTGTCTCTCTCTGTCTCTGTCTCTCTCTCTCTGTCTCTCTCTGTCTCTGTCTCTCTCTCTGTCTCTCTCTCTCTGTCTCTCTGTCTCTCTCTCTCTGTCTCTGTCTCTCTCTGTCTCTGTCTCTCTCTGTCTCTCTGTCTCTCTCTCTCTCTCTCTCTCTCTCTCCGTGTCTCTGTCTTTCTCTGTCTCCTCTATCTCTCTGTTTCTGTCTCCCTGTTTCTCTTTTCTTCTCCCCAAGAAAGGCAGTCTCACATAAGCACAGAGGTTAAAAATCAACACAGGGACCCAAAAATAGAAGACAAAAGTCTTTCTACCTGTGGAATTTTCTTCACCACTTCCCACTTTTACCAGAGTCACACAGTGACGCACTTGACAGTGGTGAGTGAAGAGCCTAAGGAAGTGTCATATCAATGCTGTAGACTACACTTTATTTGGCATTCAAAATCTTACCTTTATGTAAACTCACAGTGTGATGCAGGGAAAAGAATATATATGGGGAATTTGAGGTCTTGGGTTTCAGTAGAAGTTCTGTCACCCATCACATGTGTGACCTTTTAAGTCAGTCACTCAGTGAATATTTACCAAGCACCTACTATGCGCAAAGCACTTAGGATACAAAGAAAGGTCAAATACAGTCCCTCCTCTCAAGGAATTCCACTCTAATGGCAGAGAAGTCATGTAGGCAACTATGTACAAACAAGACATGTTCAGGTTAAATATTAAATCTGCAAAGCACAGGCATTAGCATAAAAGAGGATAGATAGAGGCTTCCTATAGAAGGTGGACTTTTAGCTAAGACATGAAGGAAGGCGGGAGGTGGAAATGATGTGGATATAGCCAGTAAAAATTCCATAAGTTGAGAGATGGAGAGTCTTAGGTAAAAAAAAGCAAGGAGTCTAGTGTTACTGGATCATAAAGCATGTGGGGATAAATAAAATGTAAGAGGACTGGAAAAGTAAGGGAAGCAGGTTATGTTGTTGCTGGGTTGTTTCAGTTATGCCCAACTCTCTTGGACTCCTTTTTGGGGTTTTCTTGGCAAAGATACTAGAGTGGTTTTCTATTTCCTTCTCCAACTCTTTTTTTTTTTATGTTATGTAACTTGCTCAAGGTTACACGGCTAGTCATTATTTATGTGTGGGTGCTCATTTTCTGAGGCAGGAACCAATCCCAGTTCCTCCTGACTCCAGGGCCAGCACTCTTACTCACTGGGCCACCTACCTGCCCCAAGGATGTTCCACCAGGGAAGGATGTTTCCTTTTCTTATTTTTTTGCTTTTTTTTTTGAAGGGGCAACTGGGGTTAAGTGACTTGCCCAAGGTCACACAGCTAGTAAGTATTAAGTGTCCAAGGCCAGATTTAAACGCAGGTCCTTCTGACTCCAGGGCCAGTGCTCTATTCACTGCACCACTTAGCCACCCCTCTCTCCAGCTCATTTTTACAGATGAGGAAACTGAGACAAATAGGGTTAAGTGATGTGCCCAGCATCACATAGCTACGAAGTGTCTGAGGCTGGATTTGAACTCATGAAGATGAGTTTTCCTGATTCTAAGCCCAGTGTTCTATCTACTGTGCCACCAAGCTGTCCTGGAATGGGTTATAGACAGCTTTAAAAGCCAAAGTGGATTTCATATTTGATCCTAGAGGTAATGGGGAGTCCTAAGAGTTTATTAAGTGCAGGGAAGAGGTTAACATAGTCAGAACCACACCTCCAGAAGATCACTTTGGCAGGTAAGTGGACTAGTGTGGGGAGAGACTTATGGCAAGCAGACCAACAAACAGGCAATTTGCCATAGTCTAGGTATGAGGTGATGAGGACCTATACTTGGTGGTGACATTATCAGAGGAGAGAAAGGAGCAAATTCAAAAGATATAAAATCCATAGGTCTTGACAAAAAAACATTGTATATGGGGAGAAGGTGAAAATATGGACAGGAGGGTGACACCTAAGTGGTGAAGTATTAAGACACTGAGTTACTCAAGAGCTTCAGCTAGGTAATCTCTGAGGTCCTTTCTAGTTCTACATCCTATAATACTGCAATTTCTTTAAACCATTACAGTTTTCATGGCTTCATTATGGAAAATGGCATCAGTAATGACTATTACTAGTATTAGCTAGCATTTATATAGTACCCACTAGTATCAGGCATTGGCTAAGCACTTGGTACAATTTTATTTTATCTTCACAACAACCCTGCGAGGTAGGGGCTATTATTATCCTCATTCCACAGTTTAGGAAACTGAGGGAGACAGAGATTAAGTGATTTACCCAGGGGTCACATAGCTATGTGCAGCATCGAATAGGCAAAAGAATCTAGTCTTGGATTTTAAAAAACAAAGATTCAAATGTTGTCTCAGTCCCATATTAGCTGTGGGAGCATAGGTAAGTCACTTTATACCTCCCAATCAACTCTCTGAGATTATATAAATTAATTCCAGTTATTGATCAACAACCACACTGAAAATCACAGTTAAGACAGTCCTCTTCCCCTTCCCTCCCTATACTCCACAAAAGGCTATGAATTTATGGTGTTACCTTGAAAAAGTAATTTCTTCTTTTCAGGGATTAATTTTGATCATTTATAAAATGGTTATGATGGAGGGATCTAAAGCAGCTATCTCCTAGTGCTGTTGAGAGGCTCAAATGAGATGCATTGAAAACACTTTGTAAATCCTAGATCACATTATTAATGCCAGCTCTTATTATAGAGTTATATAGTTAGAACTAGTAGTCACCTTACAGGTCATTGAGTCCAAACCCATCACTCTATAGGTGAGCACCTGGGATCAAGCAGCTTGCCCAGGATTATGTAGCTAGTGAATTTATGAGGTGGGATTTGAACTCAGATCCTCTCGACTCTAGGTCCAATTCTATATTTACTACACCATATTCTTTCCCTTAGATAACTAATAAAAAAATTTTCAGGTTGGACAGAGTGCTGAGCCTGGAATCAGGAAGATCTGGATTCAAATCTGGTCTTAGACAGTGAACAGATGTGTAACCCTAGACGAGTCATTTAATTTCATTATCTGTCCCACTCTCCTAATCTATAAAACTGGATAATACTAACATTTATTTCCTAGGGTTGTTGTGACAATTCAGTGAGATAATATTTGTAAAGCTTTTTGCAAATCTTAAAGCACTTTAGTGATAGTCATTATTAATGTGAGTAATTATCATTTAATATCAATTTTATTATAATAATTATAATAATAGTATTTTAAACCTTTCACACTTATTTCTTAATGTTATTCCTAAATCTACCTGTGACAAAGACAGGGCAGGTATTCTTATCATTATACCCATTTTACAGTTCAGAAAATGGAGGCACAGAGAAGTTTTTACCTTGCCTAAATAAGGATACACAGCCAATTAGTCATAGAGCCTGGATTAGAAACAGGTCTTCTGACTCAGCCTCCAACTCTTTCCACTAAACTATACTGATATTTTGAAACCTTAGAACACATGAGGCTCCCTTAACAGCTGAAGGCTTAACTGGTATTGGGTTATATTATTTATAGCTCTGAAATGTACCTTAGCTCTAACGTGTGATTAGGAAAAGGTGTCACACATACAGAATTTTCATGCCATTGAATTGAGCCCCAAACCAGAATATACCAAGAGAGAAGACTCTTATTTGATATAAGGTTGGACAGTGAACAGAAGAATTCTTGAAACTTGGCTGTAGGGATGAGGAAACCTGAGTATTTATTCAGAAAAGGCAGTAATAAATATCATCATAGAATGCAGTCCTAAACTGAATTGGATTAAGCTAAATCCCTGTCTGGGAAGTATGACTAAAGAAGAGATGAGAATAATGTTCCCAAAGAAGGTGAGAGCACTAACAGATAATACATACTCCACTAGACTTAGAAAAGTATTTACTGTACAAATAGGGAGAGTATTTGCATAATATATAAGAGGAGGGTTGATTTTGACAGACTTGAACTACAACATCTTTCAGCATTTGTATTTGTCCACTCACTGGTCTCACCTGGAATTTCCTGAGGGCAATATTCCAGGGACAAAATGGGAGGGTGAGATCAGTCAGCTCAGTTTCTTCAGTTTCCTAAAATGCTCATTTCTGTATTTTCTTCTGATGACATTTGGCGTTATTGAATATGTCTGGCTCTTCAAAAATATCCTTCCAAAGCTTTCAGGCACGATGTTTGTTATTTGTTATTGTCATATCAGGTTGGGATAGGAGTAAAATCTACTAGCATTTCCTTACAACATGGGTTAGTCTCGCCTCTTCCTTCCTGAGACAGGGCTTAGTTTTTCCTAGAAAGACACATAGCTGTCCCTGGGACCTGATTCGCCTGGCTTCCTGGTCACCCAAGGACAGAACAAGTCCTAGCCTTGTGGACTCAGAACTTTTCCAATGGGGTGGATTTGTGAAAACTAAGTCATCATAATACTTATCATAAACTTTACCATATCCTGGACCTAGTAACCAGATGTAACCAGACACATTTTCATGAAGAAATGCAAGGGCTGCTTTGGCTACAGAAGTAAAGCCCTACTGAATCTTGGTTGCATATCCTTACTGTGCTAGGGTGAAATAAACCACCTATTATTAACTGTTCAAAGGCATGAGTCCTCCTTTTGTTCCAATATCAAATCTGAAATAAGAGAGTGCTGACATTACAGACAAATCCAGCACAGGTTACCTTGTTATAATTGCTTGTGACAAGCCACTAGGCTTTCCCCTGGTATAAGTAACTGGGAAATGACACATTACTTTATGATCCAGTTGGGGAAGATTTACATTTATATCTTACTTTAAGGTTTCCAAAATACTTTACATAAATTGTCTTATTTCATCCACACAATTCTGTAAAGTAGATGATATTATTATGCTACAGATTTGGAAACTGAAACTCTAGAAGGTGAAATGACTTTCACAGGGTAACACACTAAATGTCTGAAGGAGGATTTGAACTCAGGTCTTACCAGACTCCAAGTCCTGTGTAAATGAGCTTTCAAATGGGAGTGAGATGAAGTCTCAGCTAAACCTAGAGAGAAAAGTCCTAATATTAGCCAGAGGAAAAGGTCCTGAAGCTTCCATGAAGGGAAGAGGTAACTAATTTTCCCTCTATGTGTGTATCTTACATAGTCTCTCTCTCTGTGTCTCTATGTCTCTCTGTCTTTCTGTCTTTTTGTCTCTGTCTCTCTGTCTCTCTTTCTCTGTCTCTGTCTCTCTCATTCTCTTTCACTATCCCCTCCCCACTTATCAGATGATCACTTTTCTTACTCTATTTGAGGGTAATGATTGCATGTTATTTCACCTTTATATCTTTAGAACTAGAATTTTATTAAATGACCCTCTGATAAACAAACAGAGAGATATAAAAGCTTTCTACAAGCATTTACCACTTAGTGAAGCATCTGGCAAATAGTAGGCACTTAATAAAAGCTTGTTAGTTTGACTTGACTATGATGGAAAAGATACAGCACAAAGTCCAGGTTAAGCAGGGATTCCTTGTGGTTGCTGCAGTCTTCCAGATGTTTTTGTTCATTGATGACATTGTATTAATTGCTTTGGGGCAGATAGGTGGTGCAGTGGATAGAATGCTGGGCCGGGAGTCAGGCAGATTTAATTTTCTGAGTTCAAATCTGGCTTCAGACTCTTACTAACTGTGTGACTTTGAGTAAGTCATGTTATCTTGTTTGCCTCAATTTATTCATTTGTAAAATTAGCTAAAGGGAGAAATGGCAAACCATTCTAGTATCTTTGTCAAGAAAACCCCAAATGGTGTCATGAAGAATCAGACACAACTGAACAACAACAAAAATAATTGGTTCAAGTCCTAACCATTGCAGAAACTCCTGAGAGAGTTCTAAAGTCACTCAAAAAAGATTGATTAATATATCCTTACAAGAAAGACCAAATGCATGACAAATATCTATTTTTAAGATTTCAACATGCATCTAACTGAATATATCATAGAGTTTAACTAAGAGTATTTTAATGGCAAGCAAAGAAGGAGTTAACACCTTGTTTCAACTATTTAACACAGTAGTTAACACCTTGTTTCAGTTCATGATTATATCAAGTATTAAAATCCCACAACTTGTGAACCTTAGAACTTGTGAACTCCTATTGCTAATGCAACAGAAAGGGGAGGAGCTAATGAACATATATAAAGAAAGGCCCAGGTTGGAGAGAACAGAATTGGGAACAGAACTTGTGATGGCAGTACTGAGAATTGAAAGGAGAAAAGAGAAGAACTGAGAACTGAGAAGAGAGAAGAATTGAGAACTGGGCAGAACTGAGAACTGAGAAGAGAACTGGGAAGAACTAAGAAAAACTGAGAACAGAACTGTGGCAGAGTCAGGAAGGAAAAAACCTTATGGTATCCTGGCAATCTATGTTTGTCTGCTCTGTCTGTGTTGATGTTTGTTTGTGATACTTTCTACCAAAGTCCTGGGACCTTATTGGAAGCCCTAAAAGAGGATTTTCTGGTTGTCTCTTTATAGTAGTCCTAGAGGAGGGTTTGGGAGGTCTTGCGACTTTACTGATGATTTGTATTGACCTCTTGGACCTTGTTTGTGGGTCTTTGTTGATTTCAAAGGCAGATAGTGAATTGATGATGGTGCTAGCATTGTGTATGAATATTATGTGGCTCTAAGCTTTGTCTTCCCAGAAACAGAAACTGTGAAGGACTTGAGGTGGACTAGACACTATGAGCTTCAATATGGAATAGGAACTAGACAAGGAGCTGGACAAGGAACTGGACAAGGAGCTGAGAGCTGCCTGCCTTTAAATCCAGGTGATAGATGGATAGAGTCGGGCAAGAACTGGGACAATGGAAGAGGAACCATGGAATCTGGGAGCCTGCCTCAAGTCAAGATGAAAAGACCTCTTCTTAGGTGTTTAATGCAAATTGAGATCATGATTTACAGTGGCCTAGGGGTGGGAGGACTTTGTACTCTGTATCTTGTACCTCTTTAGGATAATTGAATTTAGGATGAATGGAAATTAATCTCCAATTAAGAAGAAAGAAGAATTTTTGCCTGAGAGATTAAGACAATGTGACTTAGGGGTGGAGAACGTTGATTTTTGTACTTTGTGTCCCTTAAGGAGGCTTGCCTCCTTAATTGATGATTGATTGAGTTAAATTCTTACTGAATATACTTTGTTTAAAACTATGTGACCACTTTAGTTATAACTTATTGTGTTATAACATTTTGAATGCTGTACTTTGGTTTCTGTGGATGTTTTGCTTTAATTTACTGCTGAATAAATAGAGTTCACTATACTATGTTATCAGAACCTTGAAGCTGTTCGCAGTAGCAGTCCTCTGGAAAGCTGCTTGTGCTTGGCTTTATAAGTATGTATATCTGTAATAGTAATGGGAATTTGAAGATCTTTCCTGCCCCTTAATAAGCCCAAGGGGATTTGAAGACCTTCCTTGTTCTGAAAATATATTCTGCCCCCTAATAGGCTGAATGTAATCACATGGATGCTGAAGGGTAGAGCAGCACCCACAAGAAGCTGAGAGTCAGACCTAGACTAGATAGTTGGAAAGATAGCATGCATCTCAGGGAGTCAGTCAGGTTTGTGAGTAAATATTGGTCTTGTGTTGGTTTGTGGGAAGGCTAAAGGATGCTGTGGTTCTCTGTGATGTTGTGAATTATTAACTTCTTTGCTACTATGATTTTTTCATAGTTTTCAGGTGTCTGAATAAATGTTTTGGTCCTGTCTTCTTTATGGAGAGTCTGTTACATTTTCCAGTCAAGCACACTGTGGGCATTTTTATAGTGACCATAGGTGCTATGAATATTGCATTGACCCTACAATATCTGGGATAGTCAGTGAGTTGGGCCCTGAGTTGAAAAGTTATCTGAATTACTTTCATAAAACTATAAAGCACTCTTATTTATCCTATGCTTTCTATAACAGCAAAGGTCCATCTTTTTAGTCAGAATCATTTTTCCAATGCTGCCATATATAAACAAACAATACAGCAAAATCAGTTAGCATAGCAACCATATCTGAAAGTGCATGCAACATTTCACATCCATGGTCCCTCACCTCTATCAAGAATGTTCACTCATGTCTTATTTCCATCCTTTCTCACTTAGTCTGAGACATTTCTCCATTGATCATCTTTTCTTTTTCATACCTCTAGTCTGCTCTCTCCCTTTCTCTCTGTCTCTCTGTCTGTCTGTCTGTATCTGTCTCTGTGTGTCTGTGTGTCTGTCTGTCTGTCTCTAGCTCATTCTTTCTCGCATTCCCCTTATCTGTCATTCTCTCTTTTCTCTTTCTCTCTTTTCTCATTTTCTCTCTTCTCTTTTCCTCTCTTCTTTTACTCTCCTCTCTTATTTTTCTCTCACTTTCTCTTTTCTTCTTTCTCACTCTTTCTTTTTCTATATTCTCTTCTTCTCTCCCTTTTTTTCTCTCCTCTGTCTTGTTTCTATTTCTCGACTCTCTTCTCCACCACCCACATCATCTCAACTCTCTTGAAATCCTAGATTCCTCCCAATTACAGTATCTATGACTTCACTGGTAAAGGGAACCTTCTTTTTTTTGGAGGGGGGATTGGGGTTAAGTGACTTGTCCAACGTCACACCGCTAGTTCTGTGGCCACATTTAAACTCAGGATCTCCTGACTCCAGGTGCTCTATTCACTGCACCACCTAGCTACCCCAAAGGGAACTTTAAAATTAAGAAACTCTCTTTACCAATTCAGTATCACACCTGCTCATCAGCTTAGAGTTGTTTGGAGGATTGAGAGATCAAGTGACTTGACCAGGGTCACCGAAACCAGCATGAATCTCAAATGAGACATGAACCGAAGTCTTCTTGGGTTTAAGTCAGTTATTTTTCTCTATCATTCCAGGCTGCATTTCATTTTAAGATCCAGTTTATTAAACTCTACCTCTCTCCTCCATGAAGCTTTCCCAGACCACTCCAGCCTCCACTCATTTTCCCATTCTCTGAACTCCTATAATGCTAGTGTGGGCACTCAATCACATATCTTTTACATTATGCAGTCATTGAACTGTTTCAAGCATTACTTGATATGAGCTCCTTCAGAGTAGGGACTGAATCTTAATAGTTTCTCTGTCTTCCTTTCAGGGCCCACGTAGCACAGCAGTGAGCATACAGTGTAGGTGTTGAAAACTTGTGGGCGCATATGTAATTTCTGTGTGCCCACATAATCCATGCACTTTCTTCCCACAAAACTTCTACTCAATTCTTTTATTACTTCCTTGGAGAATTATTTCTTAAATCTTTCATTTAAAAAAAAAATCTGTTCATCGAGGTCCCCTCCTCCAGAATTGTACAGCTGAGAAGGCAGAGAGAAAACAGCTACAACCACAAAGCTGGCAAGGCATGAAAAGGAAGACAAAGGAGAACCATTAGGCATCTTTGCTGGGTGAACCAGTAATTCTGGGCACAGGGCTTCAGAACACAGCTCTTATAAAGCATCACTTCCTAAAGACGTGTTGTATTCTAGTGCTTTTAGGACCTAGTACCTGGTGTTTGCTCTTGTTATCACTGAGGATAAGGAGTGAAAAAATAGTTTCTTACAATGAGTACAGTTTCACTTTCAAAAAGAACATGTCTAATGACTCTTTTCTTCTCCTTCACTCCTTCCTTCTTTCTTTCCTTTCCTTTCCTTTCCTTTCCTTTCCTTTCCTTTCCTTTCCTTTCCTTTCTTTTCCTTTCCTTTCTTCTCTTCCTTTCTTTTGCTTCCTTCCTTCCATTCTTCCTTCCTTTCTCTTTCTCCCTCTTTCTCCTTCTTTCTTCCTTCTCTCTCTTTCTTTCATCTCTCTTTCTTTCTCTTTTTTCCTTCTTTCTTTATCCTCTTTCTCCCTCCCTTTCTCTCCTTTTCTCTCCCTTTCTCTCTCTCTCTCTCTCTCTCTCTCTCTCTCTCTCACACACACACACACACACACACACACACACACACACACACACACTCTTTGGCTTACTGAAGCTTTATACTTCCCTTAGACTAACTTCTGTGACATAATGAGCCACTCCCTGCCCTCCACTGTGTCCTCTCCCTGATCTCAAAGTATTGTGGTTGAAACATGAGATGAGTGTATTGGGTGAGGTTCCTTTTTTGCAGCAAGGAAGGCCTCATATGTTCTTCCCAGAGTCCACCAAACAAAACTCTAGGAATCCTTGAGTGAACTTAAATTAATTCATCAGAAACACCATATTGAATGGACCATTTTGTAAAATTTATTTTCAGTTTTCAACATTCATTTCCACAAGATTTTGAGTTACAAAATTTCTCCTGGTCTTTCCCCTACCCCCACCCCAAGATAACAACCCTACTGAATACCCCTTTCCCCAATCTGCTTTCTCTTATATCTTCCCCCATACTCCCTCTAACTTTTTAGTAGGGCAAGATGAATTTCTATACCCCAGTGCTTGTATATCTTATTTCCCAGTTGCATGTAAAAAAACAATTAAAAAAATTTTAACATTTGTTTTTAAAACTTTGATTTCCAGATTCTTTCTCTTCTTCCCTCCTCACCTGCCCCCTACTGGGAATATATGCAATTCAACATAGATTGTACATGTGAAGTTACACAAAACATTTCCATAGTAGTTATATTGTGAAAGACTAACTATATTTCCCTCCTTCCTATCCTGCCCCCCCACTTATTCTATTTTCTACTTTGACCCTGTCACTTTTCAAATGTATGTGCTCTAACTACCCTCTACCCCAGTCTGCCCTCCCTTCTATCATCCTCCCTCTTATCCTTTACCCCCCTACTTTCTTGTAGGGTAAGATACTCAAACAAATGTATATATTATTCCCTCCTTAAGCCAAATTCAATGAGAGTAAGGTTGGCCCCTTTCCTTCCACCTTCCTACTCTTCCCCTCCATTGTAACAGTTTTCTCTTGCCTTTTTTACATGAAATAATTTGCCCTGTTCTATCTCTCCTTTTCTCTGTCTCTTATTATATTCCTCTCTCACTTCTTAATTTTATTTTTTAGATATCATCCCTTCCTATTCAATTGATCCTGAGCCCTCTGTCTATGTATACATGTACACACATATACACACACTCACGTGTGTATTTATATACATATACACCCTCCTATACATACACATATATGTATGTATACTATATATATACATATACACACACACACACACATTCCCTTCAACTATCCTCATACCGAGAAAAGTCTCATGAGTTACAATTATTGTTTTTCCATATAGGAATGTAAATAGTTCAAATTGAATAAGTTCCTTATGATTTCTTTTTCCTGTTTGTGGTCCATACCCGTATGTTTTGTTGATATTGTATCTATATAACGTATAGAAAGGAACTTGACCTATGATTTCATTGTTATAGGGAGCTCCCAGATGAGAGATGTCAAAGTAAACCAGTTGTGGTTTTTTTTTCTTGTCATGTATATCTTAAAGTGCTGTCTAGATTGATGAAAGATTAAGTAATTGGCCCAGGGTCACAAAGATAGTATGCCTCAGAGGTAGAGTTTGAACTGAGGTCTTCTTGCTTTCAAGTATGGACTGTGTGATGCTGTCTCATATCCACATTTAATAGCATATTATATATGTGAGGCATATATGCTTATGTGTATATATGTATATATATATACATATATATATATATATATATACCCATATCTGTATATATGCTCATATTCACAAAATTATAATATTTCTATTGGAGTTCCCTGTAATTCTTTTTTTTTTCTTTTTGGAAAGGGAAGGTAGGGTAATTGGGGTTAAGTGACTTGCCCAAGGTCACACGGATATTTTTTGTGTTGTGTCTGAGGCCAGATTTGAACTTAGGATTTGACTCCAGGGCAGGTGCTCTATTCACTGCTCTATTCACTTGGCCACCTAGACACCCCTCCCTGTAATCCTTACTGGGAAAATTAGAAAATTGATAATAGATAAAGCAGGTCTATTCTGAGAGAATACTATGAAGGGTTTGAAATTGTCTTTGGCACTCAGATTTTCTCTATCTTCACCTGCTGCTATTTGTCCTTCATTCTGGAAGAAGACCATGACATCAGGGAAGTGATGCCATAACATATGAGTGAAATGGATTTAAGTGAGGGAGGGCTGTTCCAGCCTCACTTTCTCCTGTGGAGCCATCTGGGTCCAGTTGCCATATATGGAACAGGACAACTGAAGATGGCCCAGGAGGCATGGGAGACCTTGGCCTTTTCAAGCTAAGGTCTTTAACAAATCTCAGTTTGACTGAGACAGGGCCATTCAGTGATTAAAATTTAATAAGAAATGAGGCAAAGAGTGACTTCTTTAAAAAGATCTGGGAGGGGAAGACCTTCAGGATTTCAGAAACAGTTGTCATTTATATTCATTCTGAGTCAATCAGGGCTCAAAAAATGACCAAGTAAGACTTGGCCTGGGACCTATTGTTGGTCAATCAATGACAGCCTGAGTGATTTGGGGTTCAGACTGATCTTTAAGAGAATAAAAAACAACAAAAACAAAACAAAAACCACATGACCAGCTAAGAGGCAATCAGAGGCATTCCTTAGACCTGCAAAACTTGGCAGTAGGTAGGGGCCAAAACTAAAATAGGCTAAACTTCTTTGGGCCACATATAGGTTTTTAGCAGCTCATTTTCCAAGTAAACGTATAATTAATGAATAAACTATTTTGCAAATAAACCATATTTTTAAAAAGGAAAATTTAATTAATATCAATTAATTACACTTATTATTTATTTATCATGGAACCCCTCCTCATTCTAGACAGAGACTGAAGATGGTTGGTTGTGGCAGGTCGGCAAACAGGAGAGTGTACAATGGCCACCCACTCTCCTAGTTACATGGCAAGCACAATAATGACTAGTGGAAGATGAGTTAAACAGGGCACAGACAAAATGCATTTTTACTTTCTTTTACATACTCTACATTTTTGCCTGCTGCCTAAAATCCTTTGACGGGACACTTGCAGGCCTGCCTTAGCTTCTAGTTCTTTGCTTTAATTTTTATCCCCTTTCACTCCCTCCTCAAGGAACAGGAGGTTTGTTTTCTTTGCTACTCTCCCCTCCACAGTATTATTCACTCTCTTCACCCCACCTTCCTATCCCTGATAAGTTTGATGTTCTATTCCAAACTCTGTGTGTGCATTCAACCCACCTTTATCCTTTATCCAAGAAGGGAAATTCAGCTAATGTTCATGTTTCCCACCTTTCTCCATGTCTGTATGCTCTTCTCCCATATCTCAGTAACAAGAATTAGCAAGTCCAATGTTAAATCAACATCAGACACCAGCAAGCTAACAGGAAAGGTAGGGTAGCACAGCAGACCTTCCTCATTCCTCATATTCACCTAAGGAATAGGAAGGCAAGATGGAATAGAGGAAGCAGGACATCCTCTAAGTTTACATGCAAATCCCAATCCAAACTGAGAAAATACTTCAAGCCAGTAATCTTGGTTGAACTTGAACTGAACCTAAACTAGCATTTCAAGCCCCACCTATTAATATTAGAACTTGAAAATATTTCTGCATTACCAGGGAATACTGATGCCAGTATTGGGCTATAATTTTTTTCGGTCAAAAAGAGAAAAATATGAAAATATGTTTTTTCTGGAGTTACGTTATCTCAATTTCCTTTTTTCTTTTTCCTCTTGAATAGAAGCAGAGTTAGAAAAATCATATAGGTTTTTATGTTTATTTGTGCATACTCATTTTTTTCTTACTAGAAGTAATTGAGGAATCATTCTGAATTGGTTGTTGGTGTTTATTGCACTTGTTTCTTAATCTTTATCTAAACTTGAGGTGAACCAGATCAGTGTCAGCCAAATCTTTGTCACAATTGAGCCATGAACTCTTTTCCTCCTCCTCCTCCTCACTCTGTCTCTTTCATCTATTATTAATTCAACAAGTATTTATTGAGAATCTATTATGTTCTACCTCTAATTTATCAGTTTTCTTTAATCCTATGTATTTTTTCTTCCCTTCCCTTTGCCACACAAGGGAATAGGCATAAGCTAGAATTCACTATTCTCCACAATTGTTCCACTTAAAATAAAAAAAAAAACAATAATCCACTGATTATAATTTCCTATCATTATATTTCTCCTTATGTCTCATTCCTCCTAAACCCATCCTTTACTCTTATTGGGACCTTCAATCTTCCATTCAGCCCTTTGAACTTTTTCAGGCCATTATGACTTACCTTTCTTCCCCTCCTCAACTTGACCGTATACCTAATCAATTTTATTCTATGCTGCCAACATGCTCTGTAATTTTTCACCCCCTTGTCATATGTATAGTCATCCCTTTCCACAACTGAGTCTTGGGTTACTCCAACTGTTCATCTCTTCTATTCCGACTCCTGAACTGCTGAAGAGACATGGAAGACATTGCTTAACTGTGCTAATGAGGTACACTATGGATTATGTTATCCAATCTCAGCTGGGCCCTCACTGCATCAAGGTGTTTCTTTTATTGTATGCTAATTGATTCTTTATTTTGCTCACAGAAGCTATTCCAAATCTTTCTTCCCTACTTAAAACCTTTCACACTTCCATCTTAGTTGAGGACCTCAATTCTTACTTTATTGATGAAAGAACTGAAATAATCTCAATCAATCAATATTTATTCAGTTCTTACTATGTGCCTAGCATTTTGTTTACCATTTTTGTCACTGGGACTACAAAGAAAAAGCAAAAACAATTTCTGCCTTCAAGGAGATTACATTGTAATGGAAGAGAAAATATATAAATTGGAATATACAAGATAAATACAGAGCAAATGAAAGATAAGCTTGGAGCATCTAGGGGGAAGGTCTAGAGGTTTGGAGGATTGGAGGAGGAGAAGAATTGACCTCCTGGAGGAGGTAAAACTTAAGATGAGTCTTCAGGGGAAACTAAAGATTCTAAGATTTGGAGGTTGCAGTTTGGAGGTTAAAGGTTGAAGGTTGATGGTCAAAAGGCCTGTGTCTTCTAGGAATTGAGACAGGAGCTGGATTGTGTGTATGAGGACTAGCAAATAGACTTCTAGTACAGCTGAGTCAAAGAATGTCCAGAAGAAAGTAAAGACTGGAAATGAACTAAAATAAAATTTAAATTTAAAATTAAAAGATTAGAAAGGGAGGAAGGGGCCAGATTGTGAAGTTTTAAATGCTAAAAAAGACTTAATATGTTATGCTAGAGATAATAGGCACTGGAAGTTATTGGGGGAGCAGTGACACTGTCAGACCAAGCTTTAGAAAAAAGCAACTGAATGGAGGATCGATTGGAAAGGGTAGAGACATGAGGAAGGGAAAGGAAAAATAAGTTATCCTTTTAGTCTATTCATAGTGATGAGGTGATAAGGACCTGAACTAGGTTGATAGCCATCTCAATGGAGAGAAGGGGACATTCCCAGGAGACGATGTGGAGAAATAAATGACAGGATTTGATAACTTATTGTACCAGGGTCATGGTAAAGATAGAGAAGTCAAGGATGGTAGTGAGGTGTGGAGCATATGTGACTTGGAGGATGGTGGTACCATTGATAGTAATAGGAGAGTTCAGAATAGGGAGATAGTTTGAGGGAGGGAGCAAAATGATTTGGGGCATGCTGAGTTTTAGATGCCCATGGGAAATTTAGTTTGAAACATCTAACAGGTAGCTGATGATGCTAAACTTGAACTTGGGAGAAGAACTGAGGCTGGATAAATAGATAATTTACATAGAATGAATAATTAAACCCATAGGAACTAATGACATTTCCTAATGAGAGTGTAGAAAGGCAAAAGAGAAGGGGGCACAGGACCAAGCTATGTAGACCTTCTTCTCTCCTCTTTAACTCAAAAGCCCTTGACATAATCCCCACTTTCTCCTTCTTTTCCCCCATCTCTGACAATGGGGAAGTCCTTCTTGACAAGGCCAATACCTATATATGTACCCTTGATCCCATCACCTCCCATATTCTTCACCATATTGTAACTCCTCATTCCTCCTATCTTTGAAATATTCAGCCTCTCTCTTTCTACTGGTTCCCTCCACTACCTTCAAATGTGAAGGTCTCTCCATCCTTAAAAAAAGTCTTCATTAGATCCTATCTTCCCCTTATAGTATCATCCTGTATCTTTCCTCCTTTTTTCATCCAACCTCCTAGAAAAAAAGTTGTCTACATTTGTTGCCTGATTTCCTCTCCACACACTCACTCTTCAATTTTTTGTAACCCTATGCTACCAACCAACCATGGACATGCCTTCTCTATCCTTTTTGTGACATTGTTCTTTCTAGCTTGCTTATTCTTTCCTCCTACCTGCCTACATATCCCTCATCCCTATCTTACCCTGCATATCCCTTTTGCATATTTGTTATCTATATCAAGGCCTCTAAGATTAGTTTTTTTTTTCTATTCTCCCTCACTTGGTCACTTCATTAACTCTCATGTGTTCAATATTCGTCTGTGAGCAGATGATTGTCAGAACCATCCATCCATCCATATAGCTTAAATCTGTCTCTTGAATTTCCTAGAAGTTGAATTAGTTCTGAATATTGAAAGAAGAGATGATTGTTAGAACTATCCATGTACATGTGGGTCCTTTTTTCCCATTTTTATCCCTTTGGGATACAGCTCTAGAAGTCAACACTGAGCTTCTTAGTGTCATTGAGCACATTGAGTATAAATACCTCTTTGAGGATTATAGCATTAGAATCTGGAGGCAAGGCAGAGCCAAGATGACAGAGTATAAGCACAAATGTGGCATGGGCTTCCCCTCCAATCACTTCCAATACATGTAAAAAATGACTCTAACAAACTTTAGAGCTACAGAACCCACAAAGTGACAGAGAGAAACAAACCTCCCACTGAAGGCAGCCTGGCAGGCTGACAGGAAGGCTCTATGACACCAAGCTGGGAGCCCAGGAAAGTCTGGAATGAGCCAAGTGGCTCCAGCCCAAGGGCAGCTCCAACCAGCAGCTATCATAATAAACTTCAGGAGAGCTACTTCATCAGTAGTTGTGGTGGTTTCCAGATTTCCCAATCCATAAACACCAAAGACAAAGTAAAAGGTCAGTGTGGAACTCTATTGGAATGAGGAACTGAAGAATGCAGTCCAGCCCCTGCCCCCAGGGATAGAAGTGTCAAGAGGCACATGGGACTGTGCAGCTGCTATGGCATGGCTGTTTCCAGAGTTCCTGGCCTGCAGATTGTAGGGGGACCAAGCAACCATTCAGAGGGTAATGGCTCTTGCTTTAACCTGCTTGGATCTGGATCATGGTCTTAGGTGGTGGTCCTGGGGTGTGTGACCAGTGAGTCAGAGCTTATGGGGACTGTAGAGAGGGCATTCTCCTAATAGGTCTGACAACATTTGTAAAAACCCCAGCAATTTGGAACAAAGCTCTCTCCATTCTGGAAGAAGAGTTCTACTATTGCAAAGAGCCCAAAAGTCAAATAATTGGCTGGCAATATGAGCAAGTAACAGAAGCACAAACAGGCCATAGAATCCTTTATTGGGGACAAAAAGGATCAAGACATGGAGAGGGAGGAAGACAGCTAAGTCAAAACTCCTGTATCAAAAGCCTCCAAGAAAAACATGAATTAGTTAAAGGCCATAGAGGAGCTCAAGAAGGATTCTGAAAATAAAGTAAGAGAAGTGGAGGAAAAATTGGGAAGAGACATGAGAATAATGCAAGAAAATCACAAAAAGTGAGTCAACAGCCTGCTAAAGGAGACTCAAAAACACGCTGAAGAAAATAACACCTTAAAAAATAGACTAATTGGCCATATTCTCCTCCTCTCTTGCAGGCACGACCTCCCGGGCCACACTCTGCCCCTTGTCCCCCCCGACACTGCAGCCATGCCCTGAAAAATCGAGGAAATAAAAGACTTCTTGCTCACAGCCAGGAGAAGAGATGCCAAATCTGTCAAGATTAAGAAAAACAAGGACAATGTGAAATTTAAGGTTCGATGCAGCAGGTATCTGTACACATTGGTTACCACAGACAAAGAGAAGGCAAAGAAACTTAAACAGTCCCTGCCTCCTGGTTTGGCTATGAAGGAGCTGAAGTGAAGGAATCATTAATTGTTAGACCTATATTAAAATGTAGGAGAAAAAAAAATAGACTAATTCAAATGGCAAAAGAGGCTCAAGAAGCCAATGGGGAGAAGATTGCCTTAAAAAGCCAAATTTGCCAGATGAAAAAGAAATTTCAAAAACTAACTAAAGAGAATAATTCCTTCAAAATTAGATTGGAGCAATTGAAAGCTAATGATTTCATGAAAAATTAAGATACTATATAACAGATCCAAATAAATAAAAAATTGGAAGACAATGTGAAATATCTCATTGGAAAAACCACTGACCTGGAAAATAGGTCTAGGAGACATAATTTTAAAATTACTGGACTTACCTGAAAGCCATGATTTAAAAAAGAGCCTAGACACCATCTTTCAAGAAATTATCAAGCAAAATTGCCCTGATATTCTAGAACCAGAGGGCAAAATATGAATTGAAAGAATTCACCAATCTTGAAAAAGATCCCAAAAAG
The DNA here is from genome assembly GCA_011680675.1 of Gymnobelideus leadbeateri. Lineage (NCBI taxonomy): Eukaryota > Metazoa > Chordata > Mammalia > Diprotodontia > Petauridae > Gymnobelideus > Gymnobelideus leadbeateri. The sequence goes on along the minus strand of WOXC01000444.1, from coordinate 513,100 downwards.
AAACCCCTAAGAATATTATAGCCAAGCTCCAGAGTTCCCAAGACAAGGAGAAAATACTGTAATCAGTGAGGAAGAAATAAATTGAGTATTGTGAAAACACAATCAGAATAATACAAGACCTAGCAGCTTTTACATTAAGGGATCAAAGGGCTTAGAATATGATGTTCTGGAGGTCAAAGGAGCTAGGACTAAAACCCAGAATCACCTACCCAGCAAAACTGAGTATAATGCTTCAAGGGAAAATACGGTCATTCAATGAAACAGAGGATGTTCAAGCATTCTTGATGAAAAAACCAGAGCTGAAGAGAAAATTTGACATTCAAATACAAGAAGCAAGAGAAGCGTGATGAGGAGATAAACAGGAAAAAGAAATCATAAGGAACTTATCAAAGTTGAACTATTTATATTCCTGCATGGAAAAATGATAATTGTAACTCATAAGACTTTTCTCAGTATGAGGATAGTTGAAAGGAATATATTTGTGCGTGTGTATGTATATATACACGTATATATATATATATATGTATGTATGTATGTATAGGAGGGTGTATATATAAACAAATATGTATGTGAATGTGGGCATATGTATGTTCATGTATACATACACAGAGGGCACAGGATTAGTTGAATATGAAGGGATGATATCTAAAACATAAAATTAAGAGGTGAGAGGAATTTATTGGGAGAAGGAGAAATGGAGAGATAGATTATGGTAAATTATCTCACATAAAAGAGGCAAGAGAAAACTGTTACAAAGGAAGGGAAGAGCAGGTAGGTGAAAAGGAATGGGACAACCTGATTCTCATTGAATTTGGCTTAAGGAGGGAATAACATACACACTCAATTGGATATCTTACCCTACAGGAAAATAGGTATGTAGGGGATAAGAGTGGGGATGATAGAAGGGAGGGCAGATTGGGGGAGAGGATAGTTAGAAGCAAACATTTTTGAAAAGGGATAGGGTCAAAGGAGAAAATAGAATAAGTCGGGGGTGGGATAGGATGGAGGGAAATACAGTTAGTCTTTCACAATATAACTACTATGGAAATGATTTGGGTAACTACACATGTACAACCTATGTTGAATTGCTTATCTTCCCAGTGAGGGTGGGTGAGGAGGGAAGAAGGAAAAAAAATTGGGAACTCAAAGTTTTAAAAACAAATGTTTAAAATTTTCTACATGCCACTGGGAAATAAGATATGCAGGTACTAACTGAGGTATAGAAACCGATCTTGCCCCACTAGAAAGTTAGGGGGTAATGGGGGAGGATCTAAGAGAGAACAGACTGGGGAAGTGATATTCAGTAGGCTTGCTATTTTGAGGTAGGGGGTAGGGGAAAGACAAGGAAAAAAATTGTAACTCAAAATCTTGTGGAAATGAATGTTGAAAACTAAAAATTAATTAATTAATTAACAAACAAAAATAAGATAAAATAAAATTTGAATAAATAAATAATTGAATAAAAAATAATCTAGAGGCACCTCAAAGATCATCTGAGGCTCCAGCCTCTTTATTCTACAGATAAGAAATCAGACCCAGGAAATCCATTGCCTAAAACCATAGGGATATTAAATATGAAAGGCAGGCTGCCAACCCAGGTCCTCTGGCTCTAAAGCCACTCTTTCTACCATACCACACTGCCTGGCACCTTCTTATGGTATTTAAAGCCTGTGACAACCTTGCTCCTTCCAAACTTCCAAGTCTTCTTATGTTAGCAGACAGTGACCTGAAGTCAGGAAGAACTATGTTTGTTCTCCTGGTTCTACTCACTTCACTCAGCATCAGTTCATGTAAGTCTTTCCAGGTTTTTCTGAAAGCATCTTGAGCATCATTTCTTATAGCACAATAGAATTCCATTACATTCACATACTATAACTTGTTCAGCTATTCTCCAATTAACAGACATCCCCTCAAATTCCAATTCTTTGCCACCACAAAAAGAACTGCTATAAATGTTTTTATTAATGTAGGTCCTGTCTCCATTTTTATGATTACTATGGGATATAGACCTAGTAGTAGTATTGCTAGATCATGGGGCAAGCACAGTTTGGTTGCCCTTTGGACATAGTTTCAAATTGCTTTTCAGAATGGTTGGATCAGTTCACAACTCTACCAATAATGCATTAGTGTTCCAATTGTCCCACATCATTGATCATTTTCCTTTTCTGTCATATTAGTCAATATCTGAGAGGTGTGAGGTGGTACCTCAAGAATTGTTTTAATTTGCATTTCTCTAACCAAGAGTGGTTTAGAACACTTTTTCATATGATTATAGATTGCTTTAATTTCATCTTCTGAGAACTTCCTGTTCATATCCTTTGATCATTTATCAATTGGAGAATGACATATTCTGGCACATTTGACTCAGTTCTCTATGTATTTTTTTAAAATGAGGCCCTTATCAGAAATACTGGCTGTAAAAAATTCTTCTCAGCTTTCTGCTTTCCTTCTAAATCACAGTTGTATTAGTTTTGTTTGTGCAAAAATTCTTTAATGTAATCAGAATTATCCATTTTGCATATCCATTTCATAATGTTCTCTATCTCTTATTTGGTTATAAGTTCTGTTCTGCATAGATTTATCAGGTAGACATTTTTTTTACTCTCCTTAATTTGCTTATGTAATCATTCCTTATGTCTAAATGATGTACCCATTTCGAACGTATCTTGGTATTAGGTGTTAGATGTTGGTGTATGCCTAGTTTCTGCCATGCTATTTTCCAGTGCTTCTCAGCAGTTTTTGTCAAATGGTGAGTTCTTAACCCAAAAGCTGGAGTCTTTGGGTTTATCAAACAGTAGATTAGTATAGTCATTGACCACAGTATCTTGTGTACCTAACCTATTCCACTGATCTATGTCTCTATTTCTTAGCCAGTACCAAATAATTTTGATGATTGCCACTTTATAATATAATTTTAAATCTTGTATGGCTAGGTCACTTTCTTTTGCATTTTGTTTTCATTAATTCCATTGATATTCTTGACTATTTGTTCTTCCAGATGAATTTTTATTATTATTTTTCTAGCTCAATAAAATAATTATTGGTAGTTTAATTGTTATGGTACTGAGTAAATTGATTTAGATAGAATTGTCATTTTTATTATATTAGGCTCAGCCTCCCCAAGAGCAATAGATATTTTTCCAGTTGTTTAGATCTGACTTTGTTTAGGTGAAAAGTGTTTTATAATTGTGTTCACTTAGTTCCTGGGTTTGTCTTGGCAGGAAGACTCCCAGATATTTTATATTGTCTACAGTTGTTTTTTAATGGAATTTTTCTTTCTATCTCTTGCTGCTGGTCTTACTTGGTAATCTACAGAAATGTTAATGTTTGAGGTGGGTTTATTTTATATCCTGTGACTTTGCTAAAGTTGTTAATTGTTTCAAGCAGTTTTTTTAGTTGATTGTCTAGGATTCTCTAAGTATGCTGTCATCTGCAAAGAGTGATAGCTTTGCCCATTCTAATTGCTTCAATTTCTTTTCCTTCTCTTATTGCTAATGCTAACATACCTAGTACAATATTGAGTAATAGTGGTGATAATGGAAAACCATATTAGGAATGCTTCTAGCCTATCTCCATTACATATAATGCTTGCTGATGGTTTTAGATAGATGCTGCTTATCATTTTAAGAAAAACTCTCTTCATTCCTATCCTCCCTATCATTTTTAATAGGAATGGGTGCTGTATTTTGTCAAAATCTTTTTCTATACCTATTGAGATAATCATAGAATTTATGTTAGTTTTGTTACTGATATGTTCCATTATGCTGATAGTTTTCCTAATATTGAACCAGCCCTGCATTGCCAGTACAAAATTCACACCTGGTCATAGTGTATTATCCTGGTGATAAATTGCTATAATCTCTTTGCTAATATTTTATTTTAGAATTTTGCATCAATATTCACTAGGGAAATTGTGCTATCTTTTCTTTTTCTGTTTTGGCTCTTCCTGTTTTAGGTATCAGCACCATATTTATATCATAAATAGAATTTGGTAGGACTCTTTGCCTATTTTTCCAAATAGTTTATATAGTATTTAAATTAATTGCTCTTTAAATGTAAATTAGACTTCACTTGTGAATCCATCTGACCTTAGAGATTTTTTTCCTTAGGTAGTTCATTGATGGCTTATTCAATTTCTTTTTCTAAAATGGGGTTAAGTATTCTATTTCCTCTTCTGTTAATCTGAGCAATTTATATATTTTTTGTATATATTCATCCATTTCACTTCGATTGTCAGATTTATTGGCATACAATTAGGCAAAATAGCTACTAATTATTGCTTTAATTTCCTCTTCATTGGTGGTGAATTCACCCTTTTCATTTTTGATACTGGTAATTTGGTTTCAGAGTAGTCATTTTTTACAAAAAGAAGGAAGCCATAAAAAAAAAATCAGTTCAAGATGTTATGCTTGGAAAAATGGTTTTAATGAGAACCAAAGAGTATGTGGTAGATGAATCTCTCTAACAAGCAGCAGCTGCTATCACTTTCAAGAGGAGGAACAAGAAACAATTTGTGTTCTAGATCAAACAAGAATAGAAAGGGAGGCAGCTTATCTCAGGTGAGCACAACAATACCAGTCAAATCAAGCTGCCTTCCTTGCCCCACCTTTGTTTGGTTATTTAATCAGGCTAGGTAGTTAACCACTCAGAAAACAACTTTCAACTATATTGACATAAAAGTCATTTCACATGAGTCCTGACTCACTGATAATTTTTGGCAAGCTTTAAAAGGCTATGCAGGATGCAAACACACCTATTTCTTAGAGCTAACTGAAAAAAATATATTTCTGAAGAAAAATAAGAAAAGCATCTGTTCAAAAGCAAGTCTGTTAATTTTGAAGAGCCAATCTGCTCATAATATTTCAGTTCATTTCCATGGAGTGAAATAAAAAATTAAGCATTATTTTATCACTCACATTGGGGGAAATACAATTTTAATGGGGGACAATTACAGGGTTATCTTAGTATTGCTGCTAGAGATTTGTCTCCCCATTAGAAAGAACAGAACTTAAATCCCATTTCTAACACAAATTGGCTGTGAGATTACGGGCAAATTACTTGCCCTCTCAGTTCCCTTAGGCATCTTTATAAGGCAATAATTCTAAAGAAAGATAGGTGGTTTTCTTTGGTAGATTTTCCTAATCTAGTATTCACTATACAAGTGAAAAGAAGAAGCTTAAAAATCTCCCCTCCCCCCCAAAGGAAAGTAATGGAAAACAGAGACATGAGGAAAGATACCTATCCTAGATATTATATATGTGTGTGTGTGCATATATGTGTTATAAGGATAAACATATATATACATACATATCATATATATTGTATTTCTACATTTTGTAATTAAATATTGCATATATATTTATATATACAGATGGAAAAATAGGAGTGTTTAAAAATAGTATGGGGTAATAGAGCACTGACCTTAGAATCAGGGAGATCTGAGTTTGAATCCTACCTCAGATATTTATTTGCTGCATAGTCCTGGGCAACTCACCTAACTTCTTGAGTCTCGGTTACCTCATCTGAAAATGAAGGGTTTGTTCTCATTGACCTCTAAGATCTCTTTCTATGATCCCATAATCCCATGTTTGCGATCTAAACTCAGTTATATCATCTTATCTATTCCCATAAGAGAAGATTGGCTAATGCTATCTTTTACCTTACAGGTAGGAATCTACAAATATTATTGGAATGTTTCTCTCTTCAAGTCCAAATCAGATGTCTCAACCAGGCCTTGTGATGCCCTTGAAGGCTATGTTCATAAAGGGAAAGCTCAAAAATGACTTAATGAACCCATGAAGGCTTCTACTAATTATAATTGATATTTCTACAATGCTTTCCTCACAACAACCATGTGAATTACAGACTTCAAGTATTATTGTCTCCATCTTATCAATGAGGAAATTGAGAGTTAAGTGACTTGCCCATGGTCATACAGCAAGTAAATGGATGAAGGTCAACTCAATATTGCACATTGCTTCTCAGTACAAGACCTATGACAGATCATATCTGTTGTTGCCTAGCTAAGTTGGGAAAAAAGGTAGTCTCGAGTTTGGTTTTATATTTGTTTGTTTGTTTGTTTTTGTTTATTAGCTTATAGTAACTAAAACAAAGACTTCCTACTTAGTTGTAAATGTTTTATGATCATGATATTCTTGAGCTGCATGCATGCTCAAGAAAGGATCCCCAAAGATGAAATTATAAACCTTTTGAAGTAATGATCAAATACCAGGAAAATGCTTTTTTAAGTGTAGAAAGGATTATATTAACACAAATTAATCTTCGTAAATTACATGTGTCTATTTATAAATATCTTTATTAATAATAATAATAATAAGTATTATTATAGATCAAGTCTTCCTGTCTTGACAAGGCTGGAAATTCAGCTACTACTCACCATCACAAACCCAATCCTAAACAGAGAAGCTTTAGCCTATTCCATTTTTACCACCTGGGCCTCCTCTGTAGACAGCCCACCCTACCTTCTTGGGGTTCAATTTATTGGTGTCATATTTAGTGCAGACATCCAAATGGTTTTAGCCAGCTCAGAACAACCAAACTCAAAGGACACACCACCTTTAGCCTTCCCCCAGTATCAGAGAACTTCACCCAACCTCTTTATCTTTTAAATTCACCTTGTATCATAGTTCTTACCATACCATATATGAAAAATGCTTCTGAAAATGATGATACTTATTCATTTTTCCAGAAGTTTAAATCTTACCACTTCAAATTTGGAAACATGTTTTTCCAAAGCTTTTTCAGTACAGCTCACTTTTTAAAAATTATCATAACGATTACCATTTTATTTGTTAGCAAAGTTCTATTTTTAAGCAAGGGACAGTAGTCAGTACTGTAGTGCCCTCTGTCGATAAAACCTAGAAGTTCATTTGAAATTATAGACGTGTAAGGCAAGTTCTTGTACAACTCCACAATCGAGGTTGAAATGTGAGCTACTGCAAGTCTCAAAATAGGAGTGAAGAGGAAACTGCATGAGGATTAAATGACCTTGAGTCCATTGCAGAAGGAGCAGTGACACTGTTGGTTTCAGTCTGAGTTCACAACTCAACACAGTGGATTTATTTTGTTTCTATTTGTATTTATCTTTTTTGGATTAAAATCTATTTTCTGCTTCCTTGGAATTCTGTGAGCAGCAAGCTTGTCTAGAAACAGTTACTACCTTTATTCTACATTTTAGGACCACATAAGAGAAGTCAAACGAACCATTGTGTTCTATTATCAGATCCTGATTTATCCTATGACACCGAATTAATCTAAGTAAGTCTTAATGTTCAGCAAAAGTCAGGATGGTTTACAGTAGTGGCTTGTTGGTCTTGTGGTTGTTGCTATTGTTTGGGTTTTTTTTTTTTCTTTCACTCAGGTTGGAAGTATAGCAGCAACCCATGATCCTGATACCTTTTTGATTGGCACAGAAGCTTTAACTTGATCCATTTTTCCTGCTTGGATTGATTCTCTCCTCCTCCTTAGGCAACCTGCTGGCCTACCACTCCTAGGAGCTCACCATAGTAGTGTCATACTTAGTGTGGACACCTGATAGACTAAGTCTACCAAAGTTCAGGACTCTTAAACTCAAGTGATCCACCAAGCTTAGGACACAGGCATGGACCACCATTTGTTTGTTTACTTGTTTTTCAAGTGTTTTTGGTCTTTGAACTATTATATAAAACTAAAGGAACCTCCTTTTACAACCCCAAGCTTTTTCCAGAGGCCACTTGGCCTATTTGTTTCTATTTGACACCAGAAATAACCCACAGACCACACTTTGAAAATTAGTTGTTTGCAGAGGTTTCAAACTTGCAGGTTGAATATGGCTCCCAATACTCCAGAATACCACGGAGACAGATAAAAATGTGATTGGGAAATGTTTAACAAAACAAATAAAAATACAATACAATATAGATAATTTGTGGTTTTCTAATAGGCAGGCCACAGGCATGCACTTCTTTTAAGTTTGACAGCAGTAGTAGAATGCCCAGTAGGGAATTTTTATTTCTTATTTCTAGGTCAACCATTCAAAGTTCACTTATACTCTCTATGTTATGATTTTGTAGACTCCTAGAAAGATCCGGTTTCAGATAGGACTTACTACAAAATAGCTCAGAAGAATAATGATCTTCCCTATTTCTTCTCTAACAAGAAATTAGTTTTTCTGTTATTCTCCATATCAGAGGTATTAAACACACTGACCATGGGCTACATTGCAACACACCTAAGTAACCTGATTAAAATGTAATCAGGAAATATTTAATTTAATATTAGGAAATATTTAACAAAATATGTCAAAATAGAATAAAACATATATAATATTAACATATGGTTTTCTACTTGAATATGTGTTAACAAGGCTCCTTACGTAAGATTTTAGTAGCCCCTCTGGGGAGGCTAGGAGCACTGGCCCTGAGGCAAGAGGCCCTGAGTTCAAATTTGGCCTCACACTTAAAATGTACTAGCTGTATGACCTTGGGCTTAACCCCAATTGCCCTGCCTTCCCCCTCCAAAAAAGTAAAAAAAAAAAAAGATTTAGTAGCCTCCATGTCTATTTGTGGTTGACATAACTGCTTGTAGCAGCAAACACCCCAACATCCCCAGGGTAGCTGCCAATATAGGTTCTTAGATCTGCTTTTCAAAAGGAAAGCAACTCAAAATGGGTTAACAAGCTTACTTTAATCAAACAAACATACATTACCTAGTTCAGGGGAAAAAGGTCAGCACCCCAAACTTCAGAGTTACAGAACTTACAGATCAAACAGACAGGCTTCCAAACTGTCCAACCATTATATCAATACCAAATCACAGTTACCAGAGAGGGAAGCATCAACATCTGGGTTTTCAAAGCCGGGGGGCTCTCAACAACGGCTTCCCAGAGTCTCATTTGGTCAAATCACACAACATTTCTCAAAGTTAGCCCCAAAGCAAAGCCCCTTATCAGAGTTTATATAGCCTTCTCCTGGCTCAAAGAATGTAACCACCCTTTTGATCCACTGCCCAATCACACAGCATCAAGGTGTGGTCATTCCTGAAAACCAAGCCTCCCACCACAGGCTCCATGTGACCACATTCAGCCTATTAGGAGGCAGAGCATATTTTCAAATCAAGGAAGGTTTTCAGAGTCTCTTAAAGCCAATCAAAGTCTCTTAAGCCAATCAAAGGGCCTAGGGGCAGGGAAGATCTTTAAATCTGCATTTCCATTACACGGCTCCAAATATCTTTTGTGGATTAATATAAGGATGATGGTCATAATAAGGACAGTTATTTATATAGCTCGTGATCATAATGAAATAATTTTAAATTCTCTGTTCATACTCATAAAGACTTGAGAGTGTGAAAACATTAGTGTTATGATTCCTCTTTGGTAAATGAGGAAGCTGACACTCAGAAGGTTATGGTTAAGTGACCTATGGCCAAATTTATATCAGTAATATATTACAGAGCTATACTGAGACTGGGGTGTGTAGAGTGATCAGAGAGAACCAGCACCTCTGGTATTCAGGCATGCTAAGCCCTTTTCAAGGCTGCCACCCAACTGTCATCTGTGGTTCCAAGAAGTTGTAGCGTGCACAGTGGCCACACCCCAGTAAAACCATCTTGGCAGATGGGTTAAACCAGGTCTAGAGTAACCTACAGGTCTCAAACAAGTTGATGAATTAGGGGGGTGTCTACCTTAACCATGTGAAGACTTCCCCAGACTAAATGGGTGGATGAGAACATTTTGTTCCAACTGCCTTGAAGGAGGCTGAAGCAGGCATACTGTGGAGCACTTAGGGCAGTCAGACATCAAAGGGGCCAAGGTCATCCACTACACCTGGGCCATTACCAGTCATCTTGACTTTTGTATTGCTACTGAACTTGGATGGCTCTGGAGGAGAGAGTGAGGCTGATGGCTTTGCTCAGCTCTGCCTCACTTAAATCCAATCCACTTGCAAGTCAAGACATCCCCCTGTGATGTCATCGATCCTCATTGAAAACAAAGCACTAACAACAACACTGACACTTGAGTCTGAGTCCAGATGCCTCTGTTCACTATAACACATTACTTTTCCTTTATATAACAATATGAAACTGTTCTACCTAAAATAGTTGTTGGACTAAAAATACCACATCAGTGAGATTTATCTAAGCAAAACCATGTAACTAACAGAAGCAGTGAAGGTTGGGTATAACTTGTCTTAACATAGTGCCAAGGATTTAGGGTTGGAAGGAACCTTAGAGGTAATATAGACTAATCCTTTTATTTTACCCTTGAGGAAATTAAAATGCAGTGAACTTAAGTGATTTGTCCAGGCTCAGATAGGGTGTAGGATGGGGACACAGGATCTTTGTGTAGAGGCAGCTAGGTAACACAGTGAATAGAGACCTGTGACTGGACTCAAGAAGACCTCCATTCAAATCAGCCCTGGGACATTTATTATGTGACCCTGGGCAAATCACTTAACCTCTGCCTCAGTCTCCTCAAGCCTATCATGAGGCTAATAATAGCACCTACCTACCAGAATTGTTGGGAAGATCAATGAGATGATATTTACAAAGTGTCTGACACACAGTAGGTACATAATAAATGCTTGAGTTTTTCCTTTCACTCCAAATTTAGCACTTTTTTTTTTACTACACAATGTAGGTACTCAATAAATGTTTTAAAATGAATGAATGCTCCAGTGGCATTTTATACATAAATGCCTGGTAAAGACTTTACATATTAAGAAAAACTGGATATCCCTCTATATTTCTTATTACAGCCTTGTGATATTTCTTTCTTTGTGTCTTTATGATGTGGTCACCTCCTAGGTAAAATCTAAGAATCTCAGATTTTTGTAAGGACTTTTGAAGCCCTTCAATTCAACTTGTGTGTGAACAAGAATTTCTTCTATGACATACCTGGCAAAAGGTCGTCTAATCTTTGCTTGAAGATTCCTCTAGTGGGAGTGCACAACTTCCCAAGGCAACCCATGCTACTTTTGCATAGCTCTAACTATTAATAACTTTTTCCCTGGTACCAAGCCTAAATCTGCCTAGTTCAAATTTCCTTTGAGCGCTTCAGAAACTAAACCTCATTGAAAGGATTTCCAGAACAAAAGCCTTTAATGCCTAATTCATAATGGGCCTATAATGTAAACACACATCTTTGCACACCTTGAGTAATTATAATCAACAAACATTTATATGAATGCTTACTGTTTGCAATCCACCATATAAAGAAGCAAAATAAGTGCAGGAATAAATATAGTATAGCTATATTGCAATCAGACTCAAACCCAAATCTTCTCACTCTTAAGTCTAGAATTGCCTCAAGAAAATCATACAGACATGGTGTCTTCCCCAAGATATTAAAAACTGAAAAAAAATCTATAACAATATTTATAACAAATGACTTTCAAACACATTTCATACATGAATTATTGATAAAATGTTTTAAAGTGACAGTACCTAGTTTTCCTAAATGATCAGTATTTATGCTTTTGATCTTATCATATATAATGCCACGCAAAAGCAACTTCCAGGTTCAGAATTATGAGTATAATAAATCTCCATATATTTAGTAACAAATTAAAGCAAAATATTTACAGAAAAGAGAAAATCAAAACACAGGTTAACTCAATCATTTAGTAAGTTCTCAATTCAATCACAAAGTATAAAGTCAAAGTACTCCACCCCTGGCTAGTACATTCATTTAGACAATCACACAGTCTCTCTTCTCAAGTGGAGATTAGCTTCTAATCATAAACAAAGTACATTCATTTGGTCAGCCACAAAGCACAAAAATCAAAAGACTCCACCCCTGGATCACAACTAAATTACAATTATCATCAGTTACCACCAAGCACCTTCTCAAAGATGCAGTAGAGAGCACAAAGGCCATCTACCCCTAAGCTACAACAAAGTTAAGATATCATCACAACATTCAATACCCAAGGAGAGGTCTTTTCTTCATCTTGACCAGAGGCAAGTTCTCAGCAATCTCTGTTCCTGGGGAGACAAAGCTTAACAAAGCCACAACATACATTGCCAGCATCCTCATCAATTCACTCTTTGCCTGCAGAACATGGACCCCTGAAAACATCAGCAAGACACTCCTCCAGGATTTCTGTAAACATACAACAAAAAATCCTCCTTCCGGGCTTCTGAACCAACAGCAAGGTTCCAGGACCTCTACAACAACAGCACTGTCCTTTTATGAACCGATGAATCTGGCAAAGTAACATCAAAACAGACAGAAAATTACAGGCACCACAGTCATGCCTCCTCAGTTCTTGGCAGCTCTGGGTGGCAGTTCTCAAAAGTCCTGGGCAGCTCCAACTGGCCCTCAGCATCCGGTAGCTTCATCTGGCAGTTCTCTCTCTCTCAGCAACTCTGGCCCCCAGAATTCTCTCTCTCTCTCTCTCTCTCTCTCTCTCTCTTTCTCTCTCTGCCTCCATGATGCTGCTCCCAAAAGTAATTCTGGCCTCTCTCTGCTTGGGCCTCTCTATCCAAGGTGCCAGCTCCTCCCAGTTCAGCCCCTTTCTTCACGTCAACAAGAAAATCCATCCCACAAGTGGGATTCACAAACTCTAGGTTTTAACACTTAACCCAAAAACCAAGCCAATACGAAGGGATCTTTAAATCCCATTACCATTACATCATATTGTTGCAACTATTTCAAAATTCATTTGAGAAATACTCCAAAAAAAATTTAAAGCACTCAATACTACACTTTTAAAATAAATGAAAATACCTAAGAAGAAAATACAATTATGCTTATAATATGATTTCTCTTCCAACCCAAATGAATAAATTTTATTATGGCAAAAGTATGTACAAAAGAGAGTAACAAATGTAGCCAGTGATATTTTGGTAATATAGTCTATAAATATTCCACCAAGGGCTTCCTCTGACATTTCTTCAAGGTTTTGAGGTCACCCTTGGCTCTAAAAGTCTTCATGCATAGGCCCAGTAGTGGATTGTATGTCTATCCTCTTAGAAATAACATCATTAATCATGGACAGACTCATCACCAGAAGACTAAAACCCAAGTAATAATTTGTTTTTCAACCATAACAATGCAGGAAGATCTAGAAAAGTTGGGAACTACAATGAAGCCCCACAATTGAACTCACAAATCTGAAATTCTAAAGTATTCTGTGAAATCCTTTTTTTACTGTGAAAGGATGAAGACTTTGGGAGCCAAATTCAAATTCAATTTAGCAAAATCTTGAACATTGCAAAGATAAGAAGTTATTGAAATTTTTCTATTTTCCTTATGTTCAACTCAATAAAGACTATGAAAAATATCTATGATTTTAAAGATTTCACTCATATAAATGTAACATGAAACCAAAATACTCTTTAATCCATTTCATTAAAAAACAATTCCAAGTTTAAATTATTTGATAGAATTCATAAAACAAAGATAATATAATTGTTAATTCCCCTTCTTTCAGGGATATAGGTGAATGTAGGACTTTTTTTCAAGTTAGGATTCAATGCCAAATTTTCTAAAGAAGTTATATTGAAATAAGTAATGAATAGTGCAAACAGACAATTAACTATTATTAAGATTCCTTTTACTGGGGGGCGGAGCCAAGATGGAGGAGTAGAAACAGCTCGTCCAAGCCTCTCTGCCCCCAGATTCCCCACAAACTATGTAAAAAAGGAATCTGAACAACTTCTGGAGCCCCAGCACCCACAGAACAACACAGAGAAGCTAACCTCCCACTGAGGACAGCCCAGCAGCCCTGCAGGAAGGACCAGCGCAGCGGTCTGGGAGCCGGCGCTGCCGAGCCGAGCCGAGGTCCGCTTGAGCCGAGGTTTTAGCCCCAGGGTGGCAGGGCTAGCAGCCAGCTGGAAGAACCCCAGAACACCAGGAGCTGTGGCGACTCAAGAATTATCAACATAGACATGCCTAGGACAAAGTAAGAGGTTAGTGTCCTATGGACTTTGGGACCTGTATTTGGGGAATGCGTCAGCTCCCTCCCCTGGGGGCTAGAAGCCGCTGAGGAGACACGCCATTTTGTAGTTTTCAGAGGCAGCTCGGGCTCCCAGCCTACAAATCGTGGGGAGATCCAGCGATCAGTCTTGGGGGTAATCGCTCTTGCTTTAACCTCCCTGGATCTGGATTGTGATCTAGGGTGGAATTGTGGGTGGGTTTACAGCTTGCCAGAAACGGAAGTTGCCCCCCACACGTTCGGGACAAAAATTCCTCTAGCTGGCCTTAAAGCCATAGTGTGGCAACAAGCCCAAAAGTCAAGCAATTAAGTGGCAACATGCCAAGGCAAAGGAAACAGAAAATGCAACCCTAGACTCCTATTTTGGGGGCATAGAGCAGGAAAAGGACTGTGTGGTCAGAAGTCCTGCTCCAAAAGCCCCAGGGGAAAACATGAGCGGGTTGCAGGCCATAGAGGACCTTAAGAAGGACTTTAAAAATCAAATAAGAGAAGTGGAGGAAAATTAGAAAGAGAAATGAGAAGGATGCAGGAAAAGTATGAAATGAGGGTCAACAGCCTGACTGAGGAAAACAACACCTTAAAAAATAGACTAACTCAAATGGCAAAGGAGGCCCAAAAGGGCAATGAGGAGAAGAATGCCTTAAAAGTCGAATTTGCCAGATGGAAAAAGAATCTCAAAAGTTCACTGAGGAGATTCATTCCTTCAGAGTTAGACTGGAGCAAATGGAAGCTAATGACTTTATGAGAAATCAAGATGCTGTTAAGCAGATCCAAACAAACGAAAGATTAGAAGGCAAATGTGAAATATCTCATGGGAAAAACCACTGACCTGGAAAATAGATCCAGGAGAGACAATTTAAAATTATTGGACTGCCTGAAAGCCATGATCAAAGAAAGAACCTAGAAATCACCCTTCAAGAAATTCTCAAGGAAAATTGCCCTGATGTTTTAGATCCAGAGGGCAAATAGAGGTTGAAAGAATCCACAGATCACCTCCTGAAAAAGATCCCAAAAAGAAAACTCCCAGGAATATTATAGCCAGGTTCCAGAATCCCCAGATCAAGGAGAAAATACTACAAGCAGCCAGGAAGAAACAATTTCAATATTGTGGAAACACAATCAGAATAGCCCAGGACATGGCAGCTTCTACACTGAGGGATCGAAGGCCATGGAATATGATATTCCAGAGGGCAAAAGAACTGGGAATGAACCCAAGGGTCACCTACCCAACAAAACTGAGTATTTTGTTTCAGGGGAAAATAAGGTCATTCAGTGGAATAGAGGATTTTCAAGCATTCTTGAGGAAAAAACCAGAGTTGAATAGAAAATTTGACATCCAGACGCAAGAAGTAAGAGATGCCTGAGAAGGTAATCAGGGAAAAGAAATCAAAAGGAACTTATCAAAGTTGAACTATTTACATTCCTATATGGAAAAGTAATATCTGTGACTTATGATATCTTTCTCACTATGAAAATAATGGAAGAAGAGGGTGTGGTCATATGAATACATATGTGAATGTGTGTGTATATGGTTACAGTTATATATGGATAGAGGGCATAGGTTGATTTTGTTGGGAAGGGAGAGTACTCAAGGGATGAAATTATGAGGTGAGAGAGGAAAGTGGCAAGAGGAGATGGGGAGAGACATGGTAGGGTAAACTATCTCATGTAGGGGAAGTGGTTGCAAAGGAGGGGGAGAATAAGGAAGGCTAAAAAGGCAAAACCACATTCACATTGAATTTGGTTCAGGAAGAAAATGACATACATACTAAATGGGATATCTCAACCTGCAGCAGGATAGGGGGAAGGGGGATGAGAGGAGGGGTGATGGATGGGAGGGCATCCTTGGGGTGAGGGGAGGTTGAAAGTACCCACTATAGAAGAGGGACAGGATCATGTAGGGAATGGACCAGGTGGGGGGTGGGATGAGTGGGAGGAAATTATAAGCAGCCTTGTACAATATATCTACCATGATAATGTTTTGCATAGCTAGACATGTACAACATATACTGAATTACTTATCTCCCAAGAAGGAATGGGTGACAAGGGAGGAAGGAAATGGATCTGAAATTTGAGGTCGTAACATTAGATGTTTCAAATATATATAAATACTATTATTAATACTCTTTTGCCTATAATTGGGAGATAAGATGTGCAGGCATTGGGACACAAAGATTCACCTTCCTCTAATGGGAAAGTCGATGGGGGTATGGGAGAAGGTATGGGAGAGAGCAGATTGGAGGAAGCGATATCTTGTGGGACTGCTATTCTGGGAGGTTGGGTAGGGGAACAATGGGAGGAAAATGATTGTAACTCAAAATCTGGCGGAAATGAATGATGTAAAACAGAAGTTAATAAAACATTTGTTTAAAAAAAAATAAAATAAAATATCTAATTATAGAGGCAAAAAAAAAAAACATAGCCTTTGGTTGGGGAAAGCAGAGTAGGAAAAAAAGGAGATGAAATTGTTGAAAGCCTTAGGTGATTGCCATACTCCCCTTCAAGTCTTTTAAGAATGCTTATCAAGATGTAGAACAGGGATGTCAAACATATCTGCCCCTAGCAGCCTACCAAGACTCCCAGAACCAGATTAAAATGTAATTGAGAAATCTTTAACAAAATAAATATAAATGCAATAAAAAAAAAAGATTCCTTTTACTTGCTTTATGATAAGGACAAATAGGGTAAAAGCTTCTATTTCATAGTATTTAAAATATAATGTAGAAAGGTATGATAACCCACCAAATTTTTAAAAGATGTCATATTCTGAAGATGAAAAGTCCTCCATTGGGTGTCAGTGTATGTGACAATCTTTGACCCTTTGTTGTCTAGTTCTAAAGAAGAGTCTCTCACTTTTTTCATGCCAGTGTCTAAAGCTCTATAACATTTAAAACGTTTGAAAGGTGTGTTTTCTGGGTAATTTAATCATTTATTAATTATGCCAAGATATTTAATAATGAAAAGGATGGTCATCTGGCCATCTCTCTCAGACCAAAGATCCCTCATGGTGCTGGGCTCACAGTTTATATGCTATTGGAAAAGCATATATTCCTGAGGGTGGTCATCAACTCTGATTGGTTAACAATCAATGAGAAAATGAATATTACAATGAGAGGCTGGGTTATATTACAATGAGGGTCTTGGGGGAATGTGACTTGGATCACCAAAATCTTTGTTAAAGGAATTTATCAATTTCCATATCAGCTGTCTGACAAAAAGGAGATTCCACATTTTCCCAGACCTGTCTGGCAAATATAATGACAAGAAATACACCCATTAATCTAAACTTAGAATTTCTTTTGCTGTCTTTGATTTGATCTCAGCTATCCTGGCTGTGTAAGTCTTTGAGAGAGATTATCCACACAGGTTGATTTCTGAAGGAGGAAGTAGAAAAGGGGAAAAAAACCTTTATTTCTAATTCAATACTTAGTTATTAATACAAGGGAGAAATAATCATTTCTCTCATCTCTGTTATTTATCATGAAAGTATATTATCAGGATTAATCAGATGATATAGCAGTCCTAATAGTCTTTGCACTTCTTTGCAAAGGCTGACTATATATATGGAATTTTCCTAGGATCAAATTTTGCCTAATTCATTCATTACTTGTGTAACTGTGGACAAGTCACTTAACCTCCCTTGGCCTCAGTTTCATCAACTGTAAAATAAGGGGCTTGGGCAAAATGTGCTTCTGAGGCCCTATCCAGTCTTAGATATTTGACATTATGATCCTATTTCTCCACCCGTATTCAATACTAAAGCCTTTCTATGATGTATTGGTGTCCCTGCATTATCAAAGACAACACCAACAGAACACATCATATTGAGCTAGAAAGGCTTCAAGTCTAGCCCACATGACAAACAGCATGTCTTTCATCCAAGTTCAGAGAGGTTTCTGTATAAGTTGATGATGTGGTAATATTTTTTTTTTTTGACCCAACTCCTAATACTATCTATTAAGTTACAAAATGGTTGTAACCTGTTGGTAGAGGTGGTACTTGCATTGGTGAGATTATAGCTCCTTGAAGTGTTAAGTTTATTTTTTTAATACTAAATTCTATAATGTAACCCTGCAATTATTCTGTTGCTAATGATTTCAGGTATATATTTGCTTTAATCACAATTTATATTACAGTTATGTTCTTTTGTTTTTGAAGAAGGCATAATAGGTGATAAGTATTCACTTTACATGATAATATGGCACAACATTCCTTTAACATAAAGAGTCATGACCATTTTTGTGTCATAGACCTTTATGGTAGTCCTCCCTTACAAAGGAAACATTCCAGATTCCCTGGAAGCTTTTTTTACTCCAAGCCTTCTCACAATGCAAGTACATTCCTCCTGTAACTCCTTCCACTGTTTGGTCAGTACCTCCCAGAATTTTCTTCTTAAGGAAAGTGACCAGGCCAGGCATGTCTCCATGCTATCCCGGGCTCCTTTCCTGACTCTTCAAACTTTCTCCATCATGCCTCCACTGCATGGGTACCTTCCTCACCTTTTCACTTTCCTTGTTTAGAATGTAAACTTCCAGAAGGCAGAGACTATTATTTTCCTTTTGCTTATATTTTTATTATGAATGATTAATCTGTGCTTACTTGTGTGCCTTACTATGTGCCTAGCACATAGTAAATAGGTGGTAATTTCTTGTTGACTCAAACAATGTTGACATTTTTCATCCAGTTCACACCACTCCCACCCTCTAAAATTTATACACATTCCCCCTTGAAGATTTGGGTCCATGGGTCATAGGTTAGAATCACTTGTTTTAGGGAGTAGCACCAAAATAGTGGAGTAGGAGCAGGAATTCACTTAAACTCTCCCAAATGCCTCTAAATTCTACTAAAGATAACACCTCAAATTGAATTCTGAAGCAGCAGACCCAACAAAAATTCAAACAAAACATTTCCAGTCCCCTAAAACTTAGGATGTCAGCAAGAAAGGTAAGGTAGTAGTTGGCCTGGAGTGCAACACAGGCCATGCCTTGGCACCAACAGCAGGCTTGTAAGTGACTGCATCAGCAGCAGCAACAGCTTTGAGAGCTCTCATCCAAAAATAGTTAGGGAGTTGGACAACTTTTCAGAAAAAAATGAGAGGGGGCCCTTTGCTGGCTCTAAATTTAGGACCCTGTTGCATGGCCCACATGCAGTTCTTCATTATAATCCCTGGCAGCCACAGGGACTCAGTAGTCCTGGTCACAGTTAAAAGGTCACTCACAGGGGAGAAGAGGTCCTGGTCTCAGTTCTAAGGCAGAAAGAAACACAATTGCTTGCAGCCAAAGGAGAGTAGGGTCACAGTTACAGTGCCAAGAGGAGCATGCTAAGGACTAGAGGGGAACAAGAGTCTTTCCTGGGTAAATACAGAGCACAGTCTAGGAGAGCAGTGACAACGCTTTTCCTTAGATCATACCATCTTGGAAGTACTAAAAACCTACAGACTGCCAGAACTAGCTCTGAAAATAGTGAAATGAAAAACCAAACTTGGGGCAGTACCTCCCCATCCTGATGTGAGCAGAGTCCAACTTTAGTATAAAGTTCAAAATCAAAGAAATAGGTTGAAAAAATGAGCAAGCAATACCAAAAAAGAACTTCACGATAACAAGTTACTATGGAGACAAGGAAGATCAAGACACAAACTCAAAAGAAGACAATGATGTCAAAACAACTACAAGTGCCTCAAAGGAAAAGAAAAAGTAAATTGGACACAAGTCCAACAAGAATTCCTGGAAGAGTTCAAAAAATGTTTTTAAAATCAAACAAGAGAGGTGGATGAAAAATTGGAGAAAGAAATGAGAGAAATGTAAGAAAGTTATGAAAAGAAAATTAACAGCTTCATAAAAGAGGTGCAAAAAATGTACTGAAGAAAACAATCTATTAAAACAGAATTTGCCAAAAAGAGGCACGAAAATTCACTAAAGAAAAGAACTTCTTAAAAAGCAAGTTGTAGTTTTTGAATGTGATGTAATACTATTGTATTATAAGAAATGATGAGCGGGATGCATTCAGAAAAAAAAAACTTGGAAATACTTACATGAACTGACATAGAGTGAAGTGAACAGAAACAGGAGAACATTGTACATAGTAAGAGTAATATTGTATGATGATCAACTGTGAATGACTTTACTATTCTTAGCAATATAATGATCCAAGACAATTCTGAAGGACTTATATTGAAAAATGTTATCTACTTCCAAAGAAAGAGCTGATAGAATCTGAATGCAGATTGAAACATGCTGAGATTTTTTAAAATTTCTTTTTCTTGGGTTTTGGTTTTTGTTTTTTGGTCTGCATTTTCTTTTACAACATGATTAATGTCGAAATTAACTGCACACGTATAATCTGTATCAAATTGGTTGCTTTCTCAAGGAGGGGAGATGGGAAGGAAAAAGATAATTTGGAACTAACCATTTTTAAAAAAGAATGTTAAAAATTTTACATGTAATTGAGAAAAATAAAGTAAGAATGAAATGAAATTTAAAGAAAAATCATTTTCTTTAAACGGTGAACTTTTCTAGTGTATTTAATATTCAGGAACCAAAGAAACTGATCTGGTTCCTAGCTCTTTTCATTAGTAACTCTGGGAACTTCTAACCCCTGGGATTCAGTTTCATCAGTCTAAAACTGAAAAGAACCTAGAAGCTGTCTAATCTAAACTCCTCTCTCTGTAGATGAAGAGCTTGAGGTCCTAATGTCACATGAGCAGTAAACAGTGGTAGGATTTAAACCCAGGTTCAAAGATGGCCCATCAGTGCTGGTGTTCCTTTCCAGTGTCATTTCCTTGTCTATAAACTGAGGGACTTAGAGTAGTTTCCAAGGGTCTATGCAGTTATAGATCTCATGAGTATGATTCTATTTTCTTTATGTACAATGTTCCAGAAAAATGCGTGCTATTCAAAGTGAGGTCAAAATGCATATATTACTGATAATTTTTTATAATTACCACAATCACAAATGATGAAAATATATGTACTTCAAACACAGACTTTCTTTTCTCACAGCATTCTTTTCTCACAATGGTATTTCATTTTTTTCCATCAAACAATTTGGAACAATTATGGCCTCTGTTTGCATAATGTGCCAGAGTGACCAAAATCATAGACCCATTTCATAGGTTTTTACTGCTTATTTGATCTATAACCTAAAGGAAGTGGATTGCCTTCTGTTCATTGTGATGTTGTGAACCAAACAACATGCAACTATTCAGTCAACCAGTATTGGCCAGGAGTGGGTTTATAGTTGAGTTGTCAGAGGTGATTACGCACTGCACAGGTAGCGAAGCTAAAAAGTGGAAACAGAAGTGGAGGTCATAAAATGGCTATCTGAGAGTTAAGTCAAGGTTTTAATTGGAGAGATACGAATTAACATTAAGTGAGAATCAACAAAACAACTAGAAGAAGTAAACAGAAAAAGAGCTGGGAAATTGAGACCAGGTAAGGATAAAAAAGAATACAGATAGGGTCAAATGGTGGAGATATGGGGAGAAGCTGGAATGGCCAGTGATTAAGAAAACCAGATAGGCCTGAGATACCTGTGCTGGGTAACTCCTCCTCCTTTTCCTCTTCATCATCCTCCCCCTCCTCCTCCTCTCTGTCCTTTTTCTCCTCCTCCTCCTTCTTTTCCCTCTTCAGCTTCCCATTGTGTATTGTGGTCCCCATTAGATTGTCAGCTCTCTGAGGGCAGAGATTTTTTTTTTCTTTTTTCATATTTGTATCCTCAGTGGTTAGCACAGTGCCTGGTACACAACAGATGCTTAATGAATGTTTACTGACTATGACCAACAGAGTTTACTGGACTCAGTGGGAGACTAACACAACATCAATGAGTAGCTTATTCTTTGCTTTTTCTTAAACGGAAGGCAAGACTTTGAAGGGATCTTATAAAATACACTATTGTTTTGTTTGTTATTTTTCATAATTTATTTATTTTTAGTTTTCAACATTCATTTCCACAAGATTTTTTTTTTAAAGCAATTGGGGTTAAGTAACTTGCTCAAAGTTACACAGCTAGTCATTATTTATGCATGGGTGCTCATTTTCTGAGGCCGGATCTGATCTCGGGTCATCCCAACTCCGAGGCCGGCTCTTCCTCACTGCGCCACCTAGCTGCCCCTTTAGGGCAATTGGGGTTAAGTAACTTGCCCAAGGTCACAAGGCTAGGTTTTTGTTTGTGTGGATTAAGTGTCGGAGGCCGGCTCTGAACTCAGGTCCTTCTGACTCCAGGGCCAGCACTCTATTCACTGCGCCACCTAGCCGCCCCTTTCCACCAGATTTTGAGTTCCAAATTTTCTCCCCATCTCTCCCCTACTCCCTACCCTAAGATGGCAAGCATACTGATTACTTCTTTCCCCAGTCTGCCCTCTCATATATGCCCCACCCCCAATTCCTCTCCTTCCCCCTTACTTTCTTATAGGGGAACATTGTCTGTGTATCTTATTTCCCAGTTACAACAACTTTTTAACATTTGTTTTTAAAACTTTGAGTTACAGATTCTCTTCCTTTTTCCCTCCTCACCCACCCCTACTGAGAAGAAAAACAATGCAATATAGGTTATACATGTGTAGTTATGCAAAACATTTCCATAATAGTCATGTTGAGTGCACTATTGTTTAAGAGCAATGACTGCTGCATTGTATATGCATTCTCTATGACACAGGCATAATTATGTAATGCAAAATAATAAGCAAATATAACAACAGACTTGTAACACCCTAAAGAGAAATGTGAATTTTTGTGAAATTAAACGTCTCTTATAAAATTGATGTACCTGAGGATGACAGAGTAAAGTCAGAGACTTACCTAAGATCTCCCCCAAACTTCTCCAAATGCCTTTTAAAATGACACTAAATAAATTCTAGACTTGCAGAACCCACAAAAGGATGGAGCAAAACAAATTTCCAGGCCAAGACAATTTAGAAAGTCAATAGGAAAGGTCCATCACAACTGGGTGAGAGTAGAACACAGTCCAGAGCAGGCCACACCAGCATAGCCCTGACCACAGCACCCAGGAACAGACCTTGGGAGTGACTGAATCAGCAGCAGCAGCAGCTCGTTTAGGAGCTCTCAGCCCACAGATGGTAAGGGGATCAAACAACTGGTCAGAAGATTACAGGGGTCTTTTAGGTAACATTGAGGCAGCATTCTGTTGCTTTGTCCATAATCAGATCTGGGTTCTGGGTGGCAGTCTCAGGATGAAGAGGAGCACTAACATAGCAAAGCTTGTATCCACAGCAGAGGGGTGGGGAGCCTCCTCACAGTTCCAGGGGAAAAAAATAGAGTGCTTGTAGATCACAAGCACTCATTGACCAAAGCACAGACCAGGAGAGTAGTAAACATATCTCTTTAGATCATACTACCTTGGAAGGACTGAAAACTTACAGATTCCTAGAAATATCTCTGAAAATAGCTGTACAAATCCCTTGAAAGTTAGGACAGTGTACCCTCCACCCTGGAAGTAGAGTCCTACTTTAACAAAGAATTAAAAGTCAACTAATAAGCTGGCAAAATGAATGAAAAATAGGGGAAAAAACCTCTGATTATTGAAAGTTACTATAGTGACAAGGAAGATCAAAACACAAACTCAGAAGAAGACAACAAAGTCAAAGGTCCTACATCCAAAACCTCCACTAAAAATATGAATTGATCTTAGGCCAAGGAAGACTCAAAAAGGATTTTGAAAATAAAGTAAGGGAGGTAGAAAAAAATTAGGAAGAGAAATGAGAGTGGTACAAGAAAATCAAGAAAAATGAGTCAACAGCTTAGTAAGGAGACACAAAAAATAGTGAAGAAAATAACACCTTAAAAAGCAGACTAGGCCAATAAAGAGGACCAAAAGAGCAATTAGGAGAAGAATGCCTTAAAAAGCAAAATTGACCAAATGGAAAAGAAGATCCAAAAGCTCACTGCAGAAAACAATTCCTTAAAAATTAGAATGGAACAAATGGAAACTAATGACTTTAGAAGAAATCAAGAAACAATAAAACAAAATAAAAAAATGAAGACATTGGAATCATAAGAGCCATTCCCCAACTGATAAATGATCAAAAGATATAATCAGTTTTCAGATTCAATCAGTTCTTTATAGCTGTATGAAAAAAAAAAACTATAACTCACTACTGACTGGTGAATGTAAATTAAAACAATTCTGAGGTACTACCTCATTCATATTAGATTGGCTAATAGGACAGAAAAGGTAAATATTGGAGGGGACTTTGGAAAAATGAGACTTTAATGTACTTGGTAGATTTGTGAATTGATTCTACCATTCTATAGACCAATTTGGAACTATGCCCAAAGGATTATAAAACCTTGCATAACATTTGACCTAGCTACTGGGTCCGTATCCCAAGAGATAAAACAAAAAATTAAAAAAAAAAGAAAAGGACCTTTATGCAAAAATTACTTACTCTTTTCTGGAGGTAAAGAATTAGAAGTTGATGGGGATGCTTATCAATTAGGGAATGGCTGAATAAATTATAGTATGTGATCATGATGGAATAATATTGTACTCTGAGAAATGATAAGCAGGATACTTTTAGAAACTGTACTGTGTAACAAAGCAACAGCAATATCATAAGATGATCAGCCATGAATGACTTAGCTATTCTCAGCAATACAATGATCCAAGACACCTCTGAAGGAATCATGATAAAAAATGCTCTCCATCCCCAGAGAAGGAACTAATGATGTCTGAATACAGATTGAAGATGACTTTTTTTACTTAATTTTTCTTGAGTTTTTTTCTTGTCTGTGTTTTCTTTCACAGCATGACTATGATAAATATGTTTTATATAACTACACATATATAACCTACATGGAATTTCTTGACTTCCCAAGGTTGGGGGGGGGGGAGAGAATTTGTAACTCAAAGTTTTAAAAACGATTGTTAAAAATTGTTTTTACATGTAACTGGGGAAAAATAAAATACAAAAAAGAGCTTAAAAGAAAACAATATAAAAATGGCAGGACCAAGGCAGCTGGAAGGCATCCAGTGAGTTCTCTGTCCTAAGAAGATCCAATTTATGGAGATTGAATTCTCTTTAAATTTAACAAACAACAGCTGAGTAATCAGTGGTTTGTGGTGTTATTGTAATATAGTTAAACACACCAGGAGCAATAGACAATAAATGGCATCTTCTCAGTAATGCCTTTTAAAGTAACAAAACAAAAGAAATGACCAACTTGCAAATATGTCTTCTTCCCTATGTTTGGAACAATATTGAGTCTGGTCCATTTGGCCTTTCCTTTTAAGTTTAACAGATCCTTTTTGGCGGGGGGGGGTATGGGGGAGAGGAAATTTTTCTTTGCTGAAAATTAACTCAATTAATTGGAATGGTTCTGGTTTCCTGAGGATTGAACATAGAATTAAAAAAAAAAACAGTTATAGCAATGATGTTTATTTTTTTAAATCACCCTTTCTAGAGGTTTTAGAGTGCTGAACTTGGAATCAGCACAATACAGATGTGAATCTAACCTTTGTCACTTACTCACAATGTGACCCAAGGCAAGTCATTTCATTCTGAGCCTCTGTTTCCACATTTGTAAAATGGGGTTAATAATAACAACTATGTCTATCCCACCTTAACTCTGGCCTAGGTAGAGTGAGTTTCCTCATCAGAGAGTTCCCTTTATTAAGGAAATCAAAGTCCATTCCCTATGCTTAATAGCAACTACCTGACAGAGTTGTTGTGTGGAACAAAGCAGATAACATATAAAGCGCTTTCCAAATCTTAAAGTGTTGTGTAAATTTTAACTTACAATCCAATGGTCCATGTTCAGTTGTTTGATCCCACAGTCTTAAGTGCCACTAAGGACAAAATACGAACTTGGTTTGGTATTTAAAGAATGGTGATAAAACAATGTTCTACGATAAGGAAACATAGTAAAGCATAAGACAATTCAAGGTATTGAAGGGTAGAACCTAGATCCTGAAGGAGGCCCATGTAGTTATGCTCCTGGCAACACTGGCTTAACCTTATGCGAAGGTTTCTAAAGGTAGGCATTTGTCCTCTTGCTAATATCCAATAGAGAAACAGGTTTTACAACTTTATTTGATTTCTTAAAAGAGTTGGAGAGGACATGGGAATGGGGTTGGGAGGACTGGTTCTCATAAAGTAAGAACTAGATTGAATCCAAGTCATTTTTTCAGAAGTGCAATGAAATTCTTTTGATGGAACTGTCCACAGAGGCAGGGGAACCAGGAAACATTATGGTTAATATGTCCATTTCAGCTGTCTTCACAAGCAATATCTATTCTTGAATCAGTTATTCAGTGAGCCACAGCTGCTGTCATGTTGGTCAAAATCTATGAATCCGTTTATTTTATATACATGAATATGGCCTAAAAACTGTTATGATTAAATGTACTCATTCTCCCATGGTTGCCTGATCCTGGGGTAGCTAAGGTGGCAGAGTGGATAGAGCACCACCTCTGGTATTAGGAAGACTCATCTTCATGAGTTGAAATCCAGCCTCAGACATAGTGACCCTGGGCAAGTCACTTAACCCTGGTTTGCCTCAGTTTCCTCATTTGTAAAATGAGTTGGAGAAGGAAATGGCAGACCACTCCAGTACCTCTACTAAGAAAACCCCAAATGGGGTCATGAAGAGTCAGAAATGACTGAATAACAAAAAGCCTGATTCTAGGATCTTAAAGAGTTATTTTCATAGGCCTATATATCCAGGAGCTTCCTCTCCAGGAAAGCTTGTGGTGGTATAGTGGCTAGTGGATTGGCCTTCCAGTCAAGAAAATCTGGGTTGTCAACATCACAGATCCAGTCCTCCTCTCCTTCCTTCAAATCAATATCATCTGGGATAAGATAAATAAATAACTAAGAGCAATTGGATAGGCCCATTACAGTATTTCCAGTTTCACAAGTTTAAAGCTGGAAGGGTCCAACCTCCTTGATACACAAATGTGGAACAGAGATGAAGTGACTTATCCAACACGGTAGTAAGTGGCAAGGTGAGAATTTGAACCTAAATCCTCTAACTTTTGATCTAATTTTCTTTCTACTATAAACTATACTTCCCTCCACTGAAAGTGATACATAAAATGGGATTATAATTAGGATTGAAAAGATTTACATAGCATAGATTTACATCCTAAACATCATAAAGACTACCTATTGAACTTTCATTATGCATGCTATACACACTGAGTGTGGATGTGTATGGAGAAGGTGATGATGTATGGGGGAAGTAATGGGATTGCATATAGAAGGCAAATTATTAGAGAAAATATAATCCTTCCCTCTTTTTTTTTTTTTTTTGCTTTTTTTGGAGGGGGGAAGGTAGGGCAATTGGGGTTAAGTGACTTGCCCAAGGTCACACAACTAGTTTTGTGTTAAGTGTCTGAGGCCAGATTTGAACTCAGGTCCTCCTGACTCCATGACTGGTACTCTACTCACTGGGCCACCTAGCCACCCCAATCCTTATCTTTCCTCAAAAATATAGAAGGGGAACAAACTTAATATACACATTGTATTGAAAAATTCAAGAAAAAAGACAAAAACCAAATTCAAGAAAAACACCCAAATATACTTATAAATAGCACATGAATGGGGAAATAATGTAAAGATACAAAAATACTAAAATATATAGTTGGAAGAGAGTTAGTAGACACATGATAGACTAATGATAAACATAATAGATCAAGTTTCCACTGGGAAAGGAAAGTGGAAAGTTGAAATAATTATCCTGATAATTCAGAAAATGTAGGATCCCTAAAGTGAAAATTTTAATATTTTGATTTAAATTATTTAAATAGTGCCTCCATCTTAATCATCATTGTTAACTGGCCAAAGTCTGGGAAATGAGGAAGACATCATCAGGTGAGTGGATATACCTGAAGAGTAAACAATGTTGGGATTTGTTTGTTTACATTTGTTAGTGGATAATAGTAAACTCCTTAGCAAAGCTGAACTTTGTTCCCCGGTTTTAACTCATAGGAACTATGCTTCATGCACTTCTATACTTGAATCATCATAGGTCTTCTTGTCTGCAGCTGTCTCCACTAAAATAGGTGAATAGGATCGTTGGAAATTGTAAAAAAAAAAAAAAAAAGAAGGTAAGCTTGCAGGTGGCCATGTTGGGAAAAGCATTGCTTATGTTTACATGCTGAGAATGCCAACTGCCTGAGCTAGGACAAAGGATGTTTTCATCTTTATGATACAGTATGGAGCTTCTTGAATACTTAGACTGCTCTGCTTTCAACTACTTGGTTGTTCTGCAATTTCCTAGAAAATGTGGATAAATGATTTCCTATTTTCTACTTGTAGGTCAGTCAAAGGGACAGACTAGATTATATGCATATGCTTAATTTTTGCATTCTCTGATGGTAGAAAAAAATAAGTTGCCACTCTTCTACTCTTCATCCCACACCCCAAAACACATGAGATTATGGCTATAAATACTATTTTCTAAGAATCAGTCAATAGTTTGATGCCTCATTTCTTACACCTTGTATTTCGGTAGTGCCTTTTCATTTAGTCTCCACATTTATATAGTCATTCTAGTTTTCAGAAGCACATATTGGATGTTTACATTTTTATTATTTATTTTAACATTCATTTAAAATTTTGTTTTGAGTTCCAAATTCTCTCCCTCCCTCCCACTGAAAAGGCAAACAGTGTGATAGCAATTATACATGTGGAATCATACAAAACATATTTCTATATTAGTGATGCATTACACATTTTTGATGGTGAATTACTCTTTCATACCATCAGGGGAACTATTTTGTTAGTAGTGGTGTGGCAAGAACACCAGTCAAGCTCATGGATTCCTTTGGCAGTCTAGTGAAGTCTATGGACTCCTTCTCAGAATAATGTTTTTTTAAATGCATGAAATAAAATAAATAGGATTGCTAGAAAAAAAACCAATTATACTGAACTAATTATCAAAATATTTTAAAAAGTAATTAAAACGAGTTTATGTATTGAACTGAAGTTAGAAAACCCTGCTCTCAAGCTTCAGTTTTCTGGAGAAGGAAATTGGGCTAGATTAATTACCAGGTCTCTTTCAATTCTAAGATTCTATGATTGATCTATATGATAGCCCACTTATACTTAAGATTCGGAAAGGAAGCAGGGGAAAAGGTGTAGCTGCTGATGTTAGGGATTAAGATCAATCTGTTTTATCTTCCCTGTTCTTTGCCACTTAACAATGTGGAACTCAACTTGTGGTTCCAGTGAGGGTTAGGTCAAAGCACCTCAAAAGCTTCATTCTATTGTGACTCATTTGAAACCAGTTTACAGGCATGGATTTTCTAGTTCACACCCACGAGTTTTAGAATGATGTTTGTAAGTTTCACCCAAAAAGAAAAAAAAAACACATTTGGAATAATTGGGTGACAGGCCACTCTCAAGTGGCTCTTGGTGGAATAGCATGATGAATGTCTAACTAAAAAAAGTGCTGAAAACCCTGCCAGCTAACCTTTAACTTCAAGTCATGGACATAACTCCTTACTCACTGAATAGTTAACTCCCTAACCAATTGATTGAGTCAGAGAAACCTGAATTGTCTGGCCTAAATCCAACATTCTGAATCCCATTCTGAATGTGGGATTCAGAATTTGATGCAGATTAATGTCATATTCAAAGGGAAAAGGTGGATACTATATGAACTTTGTGTGAAATTTGTGCTGCAATCAAACCATTGATTTTCTATATCCTTTGTATAACTTGTATTGCTACCAATAAAAATTACTTTAAATAGTCTTTAACAAAAAAAGATCTTTAGATATGCAGTGTGGAAGCTGACAGTTCTCTCTGAGCAATGCTAAGGTTTCTTCAGGGAGCCAAATACTAACTGAGACCAAAATAACTTACCCCAAGTAGACAGACAGTATCCTAGTCCAAAGAATGGATTATTTTGAGTAATTCAATTCAACAAAAAATGTATTAAGGAGTGTGACTAGGCCCAAGATACTGTGCTCACATGGATGTGAGACATGTTTGCATAGGTCAACTTGGTAAATGAGGATAGGGGTGAAAGAGAGAGAAGAACAAATAATCATAGCAACTTAGATCTGGAGGAGATTTTAGAGATTTTCTAGTCTAATTTGTCTCACTTTACAGCCAAGGAAACTAAGGTTTAGAGAGGTTAAATAACTTGTGATGGTTGCTTAAGTAGTGAATAGCAACTGCCTTACCACCACCTCTCCACAGTTCTCTATTACTGTGGAGTAAAACAACATTGTTCCAGTCTAGGTGACTCCCTATTACCACCAGATCAAAATCCTTTGGCTTTTGAAGTCCTTTCACAATCTGGCCCCTTCCTACCTTTCTAGTTTCCTTCTAACTTAATTATTTCTTTGTACTCTGTAAACCAGTGACATTGATCTCCTTGCTGTTCCTCGAACAAGATACTGCAATCTTCTGATTCTGGATATTTTCACTGTCCCTGATACCTTAAACCCTAACCCACCCAATCTCTTTGTTTCTTGGCCTCCCTGGCTTCCTTTAAGTCTCAACTAAAAGTCTCACCTTCTGAAAAAAAATTGTTCCCATCTTCCTTAATGTTAGTTCCTGCCCACTAAGGTTATTTCCAATTTATCCTATATATTTTGTTGTTATTCAGTCATTTCAGTCGTGTCTGACAATTCGTGACACCATTTGGGGTTTTCTTGGCAAAGATACTGGAGAGGTTTGCAATTTCCTTATCCAGGGCATCTTACAGATGAGGAAACTGAGGCAGACAAGGTGAAGTGACTTGTCCAGGGTCACACACCCAGTGACAGAGGCCAGTTATGAACTCAATTTTTCCTGACTCCAGGGGCAGAGTTCTATCCATTGGCCAACCTAGCTGCCCTATCTTCTATATATCTTCTTGATATACAGTTGTTTGCATTAGAATGCAAGATCCTTGAGAACAAGGGCTATTTTTTTTTATCTCTCTTTGTACCACCATAGCTTAAAACAGTACCTGCCACAAAGTCAGTGTTTAATGAATGCTTATAAACTCAGTTTGACTTATCTTAAACTTGTCCTCTGATTCCAAATCCAGCTGATTTCCACTGTATTATAATAACTTTGAGGTTATGTTTTTGGCTGGCTGGGAGGATGATAGTATCTTCCACTGAAAAAGGGAGTCACAGAGGGGTCACATTTGGTGGAAAGTTCTGTTTTGATGACTTTGAGATAATGATGTGACATCCAGGAAATTGTCAGTGAAGGGATGGAATTGGGGAGATAGGTTAGGATTTGGGAATCATCTGTAGAGAAGCAATAGTTGATTCCACGAACATAAAAGAGTTTACCAAGGGAAAGAAAAAATAAAAGAAATTAATTGAGGACTGTCCAGACCCCAAAATCTATTAATGGAAAAGAGGTACTCATTTTGGTAGCCACAAATGCAAAGGGTTCTTTATTTGTGAGGAATCCTAACAGAACAAATCTTTTATATCAACTTGTCCAGGAGTTCTTAACCCTATGTCCATGAAGTTGTGGGATCATTTTTAAATTATAAAAATTGTATTTCAATACAAAATTAGCTTTCTTTGTAATCTTATACATTCTATCACATGTTTGTAAAAACACTAATCTAAGAAGGGTCAATAGGTTTCACCAGGGTGTTCAAGATTCCATCCTACTGTGGACATGAGCTCTGTAATGCCTATACCAACCCATTAAATATGCCAGAGCTCTTTTTCACAGGGTAACCAGACAATGAAGTCACACAATAATTAACCAATTAGGAGGACTTCTGAAGTCCAGAGCTGCCTGACATACAAGTGATCCTTTTCTAGTAAACATTAGCTGGACACGGAGATGTCTGTAACTGCTGAAACCAGTCTTGACCAGCTCAGAGAGGGCAGAAGTTATCTTGGTTCCTAAGAAGCAGCATTCTGCTTTCTGATTTGTTGTGTTTGCAAATGTGTTCTCCCTGGACCCCCACTCCCCTGATATCGTGATCTGTTGTATTTCTCCCTTCATTTCTCCACTTAGCCATGAATACCTCAAATAGTCATAAATGCCTCAAATATATATAAATACCTCATCCTTTTCCCACTCCCTTTTGAGCAACTGAGAACTTTGTCTTTTACTACTCCAGCCTGCAAGTTTCTTCCTCTCATGATAATAAATGCTGTTGGAATCTTTGTAAACTGTTATCTGGCTCCTCTGTTTCCGACCTGGGGTCTCTTCTGTTTCTCCATTTCACAGGGGTATTTATTTTAACAGTACAAAAGAGATCAGTGATCAGTAATCTAGTTCAGCCTAGTAAACTAATAGAAACTCAAGTCCAAAGAATTCGGATGATTGGTAACTGAGCTTGATCATGCTACCATTAAGGGTAGGTAAAGTTACTGTTCATATGCTCAAATTCTTTCAACAGTCATTTAGCAAGTGTCTAAGACAGGTTTAAGTAACAAATGCCTGGAAGTAGTCATCAGTACTATAATGACAACCTAACTAATACTTAATAATTCTATGAGAAAGGGACCATATCTAATAATAGCTCACATCTATGTAGTGTTTAAAAGTTTACTGAAGTGACTTCCTCAATACAACCCTCGGAGGTATGAGTTGTACATATTATCACCCATCCCTCAGAGGATGAAGCTACAGTTCATGGAAGTTAGGAAACTCACCCATAATCATATTGTGATAGGTATAAAGCTAGAAGGACTTTAACATTTCATCTAGGTCACCTTCCTCGATTTATATAAGAGGAAACAGGCCCCTCAAAATTAAATGATTTGCCCAACTTCCTACAGGTAGTGAGAGAACTAAGGATTTGAACACGGGTCCTTGGGCTCAGAAGTCACATTTGTTTCCATAGCACCATGCTATCTCCTCCAAACTGACCCAAGTCTTCTCCCTCCAAATCCCTTACTTTTTCTACTATACTATACTTCTGTCATATTTCATCATCTCTTGGAATATCTATAATTCATAGATCTATTCCTATGCATATATATATATCCTTGACAGATTTTATTTATTGATTGATTGATTTGCTTTTTGGAGGGGGGAAGGCATGGCAATTGGGATTAAATGACTTGTCCAGGGTCACATGGCTAGTTTTGTGTTAAGTATCTGAGGCCGGAGCAGATATTTTTCTGACAATACCTTTGTATCCTGATTTAAAATGTATTTAATTTTTATTAACTATGTTGTTGTTGTTCAAGTTGTGTCTTATTCTTCATGACTCCTTTTGGCGTTTTCTTGGCAAAGATACTAGAGGGGTTTGTCATTTCTTTTTCCAGCTCGTTCCACAGATAAAGGAACTGAAGCAAACAGGGTTAAGTGATTTGTCCAAGATCACATAGCTAGTAAGTGCCTGAGGCCAGATTTGAATGTCAGGCCTGATACTCTATCTCCTGTGCTACTTAGCCACCCCTAATTGACTATATACTTGTATAATTTAGAAATAATATTCTTGTTTCATATTGTCTAAAAATGAATTTTAATATGCTTTTATTCAGTTAAAATATGACTCGCATTTTGGCTGGCTTTTGGCTCTTTAATAAATGATAATTATCAAGATTTCCTAGATTTATATTTTTGTATTTGCTCAATATTTGATTGGGAAACTTATAAGTCCTCTATTAGTAATATCATAGTCCATGACAGCTTTATTAAAGAATGAGACAAAAACAACAAAGGATCTATACCTATAAATATCTAGAGCAGAACAAAACCCTGGAAACAAGGTATGTGTCTGACAGTTGAGAAAGAAAAACAATTTGTGCCATGTGGATATAATAGAATATTATTGTACTATCAACATATGAAGAATTCAGAGAAATGTGAGAATACTTACAACGTTAAACAAGCAGTCAAAATAACAAATGTAATAAAATTGTAAATAAAATCAATGCCAAAGTCAACAAAACTTAGGCTCAGAGCAATGGATAATTCTGGTACCAAAATTTTAAGGTTAAAGCATCAATCCTTTCTGTTAACAAATGGTAGATTTCAAAGGTGTAAATTGAGATATAATTATATGTTATAACCACCTAGAGGCAGTTAGGTGACTCAGTGGATAAAGGGAAGGGCCTGGAATCAGGAAGACCTAAGTTCAAATCTGGCCTCAGACACTTATTAACTGTGTGACCCTGGGCAAGTCACTTAACCTCTAAGTAGCTTGCCCTAGTCCACTGGAAAAGGAAATGATAAGCTGCTTCAGTGTCTTTGCCAAGAAAACTGCAAGGACAGCATTGGTGTGCTATGGTCCATGGGGTCACAAAGAATCAGACACAACTGAACCACCACAATGACACTATCAGGATAAGCTTGCTTTGGGGTGGAGGCTCTATTTGAGTGTTTGTTGGGATACTGCTGCAGTGTCAAAGCTAATTATTTCCATTTATAAAAAGATATCAGGTTAGATCATAAATCAAAAGGAAACATAAATGGCAGGAGTATTTCTTAATCTGGATTATTTAAACATAAAATCCAATTATATTTAAACATTTCACTAGATTTTTTTCTACAAAGAATGCCTCCACTCAAGTTTTATTTTTGTTTACTAATGTCTTAAATTGAACTTTTCCTAGTATTTGTCCAAAGAGGAAATGGGTGGTGGAAGAATACAGCCCTGCCTGTGGACATGTAGGAACTCTCTTTGTATTCACCTCTCTAGTTCCCCTGTTTCTAAGACTATGCTGTCCTGCATGTGAGTAGAGCCTGGGGCAGAAACGGGAAGGCTTAGAGGGAGCACAAAGCTGGTGATTCTGCCTGCTGAAAGCATATTCTTTTCTTTCCCTATGTGAGTTGGCTCTGGGCAGTTGCCACACAGTAAATGTTCCTGTTCTAGTGGTCAAGCAATTTTTTTTTTCAGTACAGAGAATTTCTTACAAGGCTGCTATGCAGAAACCACTGTATAACTAATGGAAAACTGCATGTTATTTTCTTTCAGTGTGTTTTAAAACAGCGTTGGGATGGGAGGGAAAAGATTATTCCTTTAGGTATATAAATTCCATAACTGCTAGAAGCCTGCTGTGGTGATTTATTTATGAAGAAACTGAGATCTGAAGAGGTTAAGGAACCTCAGAGGTCAGGAAGAATGAGGGAATTGGAGTGAATCAAACAGGCTAGTTGCTGGGCTAATTTGCTAGAAGAAAAAGGACATGCTATATGCTGATCTGTACCTGGCATTGCCATAATCTTTCTTTCTTTGCTTTTTTTTCTGGTTTTCAAGGAGGAGAAGAATAAGGAGAGTAGGCTGGCAGTTTAAGATAAACTACATGGAACATAGCACAAAAGCTCTCATCTAGATAGTGCTTAAAAGTTCACAAAAGTGATTTCCTCATTACACCCTATAAGGTAAGTTCTACATTATTATTATCACCTAATTTGTGGTTCATAGGAGTTAGCAGATTTGCCTACAGGCATATCATCGATGTAAAGCTAGCAGGACCTTCAATGTTATCTAGGTCACCTCACTCATCTTAAAGAAGAAATTGAGGGGTGGCTAGGTGGCGCAGTGAGTAGAGCGTCGGCCCTGGAGTCAGAAGGACCTGAGTTCGGATCCCGCCTCAAACACTTAACACACACACAAACAAAAACCTAGCCGTGTGACCTTGGGCAAGTTACTTAACCCCAATTGCCCTCCAAAAAAAGCAAAAAAAAAAAAAAAAAAGAAGAAATTGAGACCCAGAGAGCTTAAATGCCAAGAAGATAGAGGAGAGACAGAATGAAAAAGGGGTTTTTTCAGAACTGAATGGGGAGAGATCAGAAAAATCATTAATGTTTTCTCTTTTCTAAGTTGAAAGCAGAAAGTAAAAGTTGGAGTGAAGGTACCTGTTTGAGTTGGTTTTTTATGCAAATCTTCTTTGAAACCCCAAAGCAGATATTCACTTCCAAACAACCATAAAATAAAACCCTGAAACAAATACTGGAACAGCAAAACCAGCAGAAAGGTGAAGTGAAACAATCTTCTAGTTCAAGAGACTTGGAAGATGGCCAAGAAAGGTCTCTCACTCAGGCAAAAGGGGAACACATTCCAGGACAGGAAGCATCCCAGTAAGCCAGCAGCAAGCCCCACCTCAGCAAACCAACAGGAGGTCTTGATCCCCAGTGTGGTGGATCAGGCAAACCCCAACACCAGGACCCCCATGTGCCTCAGGATAGCCAGAGGAACAGGAAGATTCCAGCTCTCAGAACCGACACATGCTTCAGAATAGCCTAGGCAAACAGGCAACCTCCAGCAACCAGACTGCCACTTACTTCAGTGTAGCTCCAGGGGAAATGCAGAAACTATCCACCAGCCTCAGCACATGCCAGACACCACCACTAGGACCCTGGCTCAGTACCAATTAAGTTGCCAGACCCTTATAGCCTCCAGCAGCTCTGACACTCACTATTCCCTCAGTGCAGCATCAGATATGAGGGTCCCCTATAGGTCTCAGGTCAACATCAGAGTAGCACCAGATAAACAGCGAGAGTCTGCAGCTTCTTGCACAAGATACCTGAAACAGTGCCCCTTTCACTCCAGGAGCAGAACTCAAATTTAAAAGAAAGAAAAAAAGCCAAAAACGATGAGCAAAAAACAACAAAAAAGAATCTGACCATAGAAAGTTATGGTGACAGAGAAGATCAAGACACAAAATCAGAAGAGAACAAAAATGTCAGAAAACCTATGGGCAAACCTCAAAGGAAAACTAGAAACAGTTTCAAGCCCAGAAAGAACTCTTGAAGAGCTCAAAAAGGAGCTTAAAATTATATAAGAGAGGTAGAAGAAAAATTGGGAAAAGAGATGATAGTGATGCAAAAGAACAGCTTGGAAAAAGAAAATAACCGCATAAAAAGTAAAAGTGACCAAATGGAAAAAGCTAACTGAGGAAAACAACTCCTTAAAACTTAGAATCGGGCAAGTTGAAGCTAGTGACTCTATGAGATATCAAGAATAAATCAAACAAATTCAAAAGAATGAAAAGAATAGAAGAAAATGTAAAATATCTCACTGGAAAAATAACTGACTTGGAAAATAGATACAGGAGACACAATACCAGAATCATTGGACTACCTGAAAACCATAATCAAAAGGAGGACCTGAACAACATCTTTCAAGAAGTTATCAAGGAAAACTGCCCTGATATCCTGGAAGCAGAGGGCAAAATAGGCATTGAAAGAATCCACTGATCACCTGAGAAAAGAGATTCCAAAATAAAAACCCCAAGGAACAATACAGCCAAATTTCAGAAGATCAGGCCAAGTGACCAGAAAGACACAATTCAAATTTTAGGGAGTCACAATCAGGATCAGACAAGACTTGGCGGCTGAAACATTAAAGTATTGGAGGTCATGAAACATGATATTCCAGAATGCAAAGAAGATGGGACTATAACCAAAAATCACCTACCTGGTGATTAAGCACAATACTTCAAGGGAAAAATGGTCATTTAGTGAAATAGAATAATTTCAAGCTTTCATAAGAAGAAGACCACAATTGAACAAATAATTTGATCTCCAATATCAAGACACAAGAGAAGCCTGAAAAAGGAAAAAGGGAAAAGAAAACATAAGGGATTCGATGTAGCTGACCTGTTTACATCACTATATGGAAAGATGAAAAAAGTGTACCACTTATAGTACATCAAGAAGAAATATGCATCGGGGCGGCTAGGTGGCACAGTGAGTAGAGCTTCAGCCCTGGAGTCAGAAGGACCTGAGTTCGGATCCGGCCTCAGACACTTAACGCACACAAACAAAAACCTAGCCGTGTGACCTTGGGCGAGTTACTTAACCCCAATTGCCCTCCAAAAAGGCAAAAAAAAAAAAAGAAGAAGAAGAAGAAGAAGAAATATACATAGATAGAGGGTATGGGTATAAGGTGAAATTGAGGAAATGACATTAAAAAACCTAAGGGAGGAGAAAGAGGAGTACACTGGGTATGAAAAGGCATGAAAAACCTATTATAGTTGAGGGGAAGATGGGGGCAGATGGGCAATTGGCATCACTTGAACCTTATTCTCATCAGTATTGGCTCAAAGAGAGAGTCAAATATATAATCAGTTGGGTATAGAAATCTATCTTACCTGACAGGGAAGTAGGAGAGGAGGAGATAAAATAAAGTGGGGGGGGAACTGACAGAAGCGGGGAGCAGATCAGGGGAGGTAGCAGATAGAAGCAAAATACAGGTGAGGAGGGAAAGGATGAAAGGAGAGAGAGGACAAACACGAGGAAAAATAGGATGGAGGGAAATACACAATAATCATAACTATGAATGTGTATGGGATGAACTCTCCCATAAAATGGAAACAGACAGCAGAGTGGATCACAAACCAGATTCCTACGATATGTTGTTTATAAGAAATACACTTGAAGTAGAGAGAAACACACAGAGTAAAGATGAGGGGCTGGAGCAGAATCTATAATGCTTCAGCTGAAGTAAACAAAACAAAACAGGAGTAGCATAGTAAAAGTAAATGCAAAGTAAAGTAAAGCAGGTGATGAAGTAAAGTAAAAGCAAAAATAGACCTAATTAAAAGAGATAAAAAAGAAAATCACATATGGCTATGTTACCATAAACAATGAAGTAAAATCAATACTAATCATATATGTACCAAGTGTCATAGCATCTAAATTCTTAAAGAAGAAGTTAAGTGAGTTACAGGTATTATGAAATATAGAATAGATAATTATGATCATATTAATATAAAAAACTTTTGTATAAACAAAAACAATGCAACCAAGATTAGAAGGAAGGCAGAAAGCTGGGAAACAATCTTTAGAGCAAGGGTTTCTGATAAAGCCTCATTTCTCAAATATATAGAGAACTGAGTCAAATTTTAGAGATATAAGCCATTCCCCAATTGATAAATGGTGAAAAGATAAGAAAAGGCAGTTTTCAGATGAAGAAATCAAATTTATCTATTGGCATATGAAGAAATGCTCTAAATCATTTTTGTTTAGAGAAACACAAATTAAAACAACTCTGAGGTACCACCTTACACCTATCAGATTGGCTAAAATGACAAAAAATGAAAATGATAAATGCTGGAGAGGATGTGGGAAAACTAGTGCGTTGTTGGTGGAATTGTGAACTAGTCCAACCATTCTGGAGAGTGATTTGGAACAATACCCAAAGGGCAATCAAACTGGGCATACCTTTTGGTACAACAATACCACTACTAGATGTGTATCTCAAAGAGATCAAAAAAAAAAAGGGAAAAGGACTACCTGTGCAAAAATATTTATAGTAGCCCTTTAACTGGTGGCAAAACATTTGAAACTGAGGAGACGCCCATCAATTGGGGAATGGCTGAGCAAGCTATGGTTATATGAATGAATACTATTGTGCAATAAGAAATGATGAACAGGCCCATTTAAGAAAAACCTGAAAAGACTTGTGCAAACTGATGCAAAATGAAATGAGCAGAACCAGGAAAACATTGTACACCGTATCAGCAACATTGTGTGATGATCAACTACAAATGACTCAGCTCTTCTCAGTAACACAATGATCCAAGACAAGTACAAAGAACTCATGAAAGAAAATGCTACCTATAGCCAGATAAAGAACTAATAGACTCTGAACACAGATTGAAGCATACTTTTTTCACTTTATTCTTTTTCACTTTCCCCCTTTAATCTGTTTCTTCTTTCAAAACTGTGACTGATAGGTTCCTTTGTGTTGATTTTCTAAGAACCCTGAAGAACAGAGTTGTTATGCTTTTCCCAAGTCACAAAGATTGTTAATGGGAAAGCTAGTAATGTAAATCAGTTACCTGACATCTTAGTCTAAAATACTATGCAATGAAGATTGATTTCCAATCCTGGCTTCTTTGTCATGTTGTTTGAATTTTGTCACTCTAGCCCCCACCAAGTTGGCAACAATATAGAAATTATCCCTTGTGATTTGAGAAAGTGTAACTTAAAATGTTTTTCTCATATGTTTAGAAATATATTTAGGAATCAAAATGAGGGATGAGAAAGGTACCAAGATCTATCAGGATGGGGATAAGGAGTGGACTTGGAATTTCCTTGGTACTGGAACTTTCCAGGGAGGAAACTCTTTCTACCTCAGAACTCCCTGCAACTTAGAGTCTTACAGAGTTGATTGGGAGGGTAAGTGTATGTTCAGAATGACATGGTCAGGATTTCAGAGGCAGCACTTGAATCCAGGTCTTTCTGGCCATGAGGATTATTCTCTATTCATTATGACATGCTGCAACGATCTACAGGTTTAATAAAAATGCCTATTGTTGTTGCTGTTCAGTTTTGTCTACTCTTCATGACCCCAATTGGAGTGTTTTTGGATGTTTTTGGGGGGAGGATAAAGATATTAAAGTGACTTGCCACTTCCTTCTCCATCTCATTTTATAGATGAGGAAAATAAGGCAAACTGGGTAAAGTGACTTGCCCAGGGTCACATAGCTAGTAAGTATCTGAGGCCAAATTTGGACTTGGACTTCCTGATTCCAGACCCAGTATTCTATGTACTGTATCACCTAGCTCCCCACCTCAAAAAATACCCATTAATTAATGTTCTATTTACTGAAGATGTTCCTGTGAACTCTCTCAGTGTTTGGGTTCAAAAGATTCAAGTTCATTGAAGTAAATTCTCTGGACTACATTTCATAGAATGTTATGTTTTAATCTGCAGTTCTGGAAGACTAAGAATGATGAGAAAGTCTTACACTAGAGAATGTGGTCTCTACTTTTGAGTAGCTGAAATACTGGTAGATGAGAACAGCATCAGAAATGGAAATAACAACTGTATTCAGTAGGGGAACTGATCAATCACGGCTCAGGCCTTAGACTATGAACTATGACCCATCTGGTGCCAATCCACATGGAGGTTTGTAGAATCTGCTTGCCCTTTCTTTCCTGGCTTCAAAGCACTCAAATTATTCTTGTTTGCTTGCTTGTTTGTTTGTTTTTATCAGTACTGTGATTTCATTGTTTTATATATATATATATATATATATATATATATATATATATACATATATATATGTATATATATATATATATGTGTATGTATGTATAAACAAACTCCAAAGAGGAAACTCTCTCTACTAATGTACTATATCTTTACTGAAAGATATATCACACTGTATCATTCCTTAGAATGGCAAAATATAAACAGAGACTCCTTGATTCTTTCTGAGGACTTACTGTCTATTAAGAAAAAAAAATTGGAGGCAGTTCAAAAGGGAATAAAATAGCTAGTCATACAATAATAACTGTTACTGTTTTGTCCTTGTTGATAATATAGTTTTGTATATTAAAATAATTCATAGGACATTTGAGCAATAAGGGACTCTATTACTTCAAAGAAGTTACATGAATTGGCCGCTATCACACAGCATGTATTAGAACTCTGCTGAAAAATAGTTTATATATCACCCAGAAGTATGTTCCTTTGGTTTTCTTGGACAGATGCTAAATAAAAAAAAAGCTGTGGCATCAGTTTTACTTTAAGTGACAATGAAAATTTACTCTGCAGAGTTTTGTGAAAGGCCTCTTCATTCTTCAAATCAATATTTGTATTTCTCAGACTTTTAATACCTACCCAGAAAGTATCCAAAAACATTATATCTACTACCAGACTTGGCTGATATATTGGTTAGATTTCCTTAACTTTTTCTTTCTCTTTCTTTTTTGGATCTTTGTTATAAGGTTTGGGTCACTAGAAAGGGGAAGAGGAGGGGGAGAAATATGTTCAGAAATAAGGTGATAGAAGAACAAGATGTTCTTTAATTTTAAAGAAGGTTCTATGAAATCCTTGAAGATACCTAAGATACACTCTGACTAATGTCAATGTAATTTAGCGTTTGGATAGCAAGGTGGCACAGTGACTAGAGTGCTGAATATAGAGTCAACAAGACGAGTGAATTCTGCTGCAGGTACAGTAATATTTACTGTATAATCCTGGGTAAATTACTTTGATTTTTCTCAGCCTCAATTTCTTCAACTATAAAATGGGATCTACCTCAGAAAGTTGTTATGAAGGTAAATGAGATAATTTCTGCAAAATATTGTACAAATTTTAATAGTGCTACCTATCATTATAGGTTGGATATATTATGTTAGAACATTCTTACTTGATTTTTATGTAATTTGGAAAAATATTATTTGTTGAATGACCTTATCTCTCTCCTCCTCTTGTTCTACTCACTGCAATTCAGTTCTTTCTTCTTGAATTTTTGGAGCATTTTAGACATCTCTTCTGAAACTTCACATATTCTGCTTTGTCCCACAGTTAATTGTGTACTTGCATCATTGTCCTCCATGCTACAGTGTAAGTTCTTTGAAGGTAGGGACCTCACCTTTGTTGTTTTTGTATTCACAGCACCATCATAGCAACAGCACCTTGAATGTAAGGAGAGCTCAATTAGTATCTGTTAAATTAAATTTTTGAGTTATAGCTACTGTCATAAGCCATCTTAGTCTTCAAATAAGGAAGTAGACAAAAAAGTTCTTTTGGTTTATTTATAAACTTTTTGTAAACATGGTCATGCCACACAAAAATAAAATGCAAAGTTTTTTTCCCCTATTGTTTGATGTTTTTGGAACATTTTTTTTCATTTCTTTTTTTCCAATGCATGTGTTTGAAGGGGTATAGAAATAAGGAAGGAAGGAAGGAGGGAAGGAAGGAAGGAAAGGAAAGAAAGAAGGAGGGAGGGATATGGAGGGAGAAAAATAAAGGAAGGAAGGAGAAAAGGAAGGAAGGGAGGATGAAGGAAGGGGGAAGACAGAGGGAAGGAGAGAAAGAGAGAGAGGGTGGGGGAGAAGGAGGGAGGGAGAAGAAGAAAGGGAGAGGGAGAGGGAAAGACAGACTTTTTTTTTCTTTTTTGGAGGGGGAGGGCAGGGCAATTGGGGTTAAGTGACTTGCTCAAGGTCACACAGCTAGTAAATGTGTCAAGTGTCTAAGGCCGAATTTGAACTCAGGTCCTCCTGACTCCAGGGCTGGTGCTCTATTCACTGCACCACCTAGCAGCCCCAAGACTCTCTTTTTTAATACAGAGAAGAGAAAGAAAGCCATATAAGTTGGACAGTTTTGAAAGTTATGAGTTGATCTTATACATCTAAAAACAAAAGCAAGCTGTATATAATAGAAATTTTCAGTTTCACTTACAGTCTTCTTTATCTGTTCTATTATATATATTCAAATGCCCATTCTACTTGGTATTTGCTAAGAATACAAATTCTAAAAAACAGAAACAAGCCGATGATAGCCATCTTATAAATAAGAAGCAAGACCTCTGCTTAAACCCTAGAACCCTACCCTCTAGACTTTAGTTATTCCAGCAGGATAGGAGATATGTAGGGTTATCTAATTCAGCGTCTGACCTTGGTGTCATTGCTGAGTCAGAGCACCTTTTAAAGTGGCATTTCATCAGAGTTAATGTCAGTTAAGGATGCATAGTTTAACCACTTGCGCTGTTTGGTTTGGGGGAAAGATGAGAAGCTTGTTTTCCCAATTAAATCCACCCACTTACAAGAATGAATAATAAAGCATTCTTTGACATGTAAGAAAAACTTGGCACCTCTTGAGTCCAGTAACTCAAGTCTATAAACCAGAGTATCATATGCTGGCTTATACAGAACAGGGTTTATTGCCATTGAGGTTAGTATAGCCACATTCTTAGATGAAGATCTGATATTCCCTTTGCCTGTATGTTACAAATGGCTACATGTTTTGAAGAGAGGGAGAGAAAAAGAGAGAGACGCGTGCGCGCGCACACACACACACACACACACACACACACACAGATAGAGACAGAGAGACACAGAGACAGAGACACAAATAGATAGATAGATAGATAGATAGATAGATAGATAGAGAAAATATGTAAATAAAAGGTATAGAGACATTCAGAAATTAGTGGTATACAGAAATCATCTGAATATACCCTTATGTGCCATCACTTTCCTAGACCTGTGTAACTTATTTTTTTGTACTTAGTAAAATAAAGCATTACCTTGCCAGAGAAGTTAGTAATTAATTACAGCCTTTGTACAACGTCAAATGTTTTCCATTGTAAACATCTAAAGAATGTCTAATACTTATGGGTAGCAAAATGGGAGTGGGGTAGGGAGAGGAGGAATTTACTTTAGTCTGTCTTTCTCTATCACTTCTTCCAGTGATATGTTGGGCACATGGGTTTAAGGGTTTTGGGTGAAGAAGCAAAATCTGTTCTGGGCGGCTTTGCTTTTGTTAAAGAGTTGTAAAATACTGTCTCATGATGTGTCATCTCTTTACCGATAGCTTTTAATAACTCAGAGTGTTTATGTATCATTTGTAAGTTTGTGTTGAGATTATACTATGGATTAATTGTACATATTAAAAGCTTACTTAAAAAAATTCACACCTTTATTGTTCATAGAAACTAGCACATCTTTTTTTTTTCCTGAACAGATCATTTAAGCCTCATGATTCTCCTGTTTTAGGAAATACTTGGAAATACCTCTCCACCTATGGTGGAATATAAGCTTTTGTGGTAATTGTGGTAATTGTCATTTTTGTTATTGTATCCTTCATGCCTAGCACTATGCCATATATATATATATATATATATACTGAGTGTTCATTAAATATTTATGAAATTAAAATAACTTTTTGCCATAAAAATTGAAATGAGAAGTTTTAATTTTATAGATGTGAGTCAAATGTGACTATGGGTCACCTCTCTGGGCCTCAGTTTCTTCATGTATAAAATGAAGGAATAGGTTTCGAGGTTTTTCTCTGTTCTGACTTTCTATGAGCAACCTCTAGTAGCTAGGTGAGTGGAACATTGGATAGAGTGCTGGGCCTGGAGTCAGTGAAACTCATTTTCCTGAGTTCAAATCTGAACTCAGACACTAGCTTTGTGACCCTGGGCAAGTCACTTAAGTCTATTTGCCTCAGTTTCCTCATCTGTAAAATGATTTGAAGAAAACATCAACTGCTCCAGTATTTTTGTCAAGAA
Organism: Gymnobelideus leadbeateri; assembly: GCA_011680675.1. Classification (NCBI taxonomy): domain Eukaryota; kingdom Metazoa; phylum Chordata; class Mammalia; order Diprotodontia; family Petauridae; genus Gymnobelideus; species Gymnobelideus leadbeateri. The sequence continues at coordinate 468,299 of WOXC01000444.1, read as the reverse complement.
AACCCCAAATGGACTCACAAAGAGTTGAATTCGACTGAAAAACAACTGAACAACATGATCAATGTCTAAGTTAATCTTTCACCTTTTTAATGACTTGCCCAGGGGGGTTAGTCTTCCTCTTCATCTTAGCCCTTCTTGGCATATTTAAAGAATGTAATGTTTAAATCAGTGACATAACACCCTGGCTTCTCAAATTCAATCCATCAGCAGAAAAGACATTCAATGAAAAGGCATTACAATCTCCCTTACTGCTGTACCCCAAGGACCATGGGACCTTTCCATTTGACTTCAGCTGAAACGTCCCTTATATGTTTTTTCCCTCTTACAATGTGAGCTCCTTGTGGGTAGGGACTACTTTACTTTTCTATTTGTATCCCTAGTACTTAGCATAGTGTTTTGTATATAGTGTGTGCTTAATAAATGGTTTATTCATTTATTTAACTCATCAACCTTTTCAACTCCCATACCCTCCACTTTTATTGGTGTTCCTTACAGAATGTCCCTTATAGAGGTGGTCATATCATAGTTCTTATCATTATCCCAAATTCCTTTAACTCTAAGGTCTGAAACTTTGAAATTTGCATATCTAATAATAATCTCCTATTCTTTCACTACGGCCTACTTCTTTGTGCCTCTAGAACCTGCCTCTACACCCTCGAGTTTTGCGATTCCTTAATTCCTCCTGATCCTCCAACTCTAACTTCCCTATTCTAACTTTTCTTTTTTTGATCCTTTACTCAACCATTTTAATGGTACATTTTCCCCTAATCTGGAATCCTTCCTGGACACTATTGTATCACATCTAAACCTCAATGCTGGGTTATTTCCTCATCATAGTCTTCTCTCTTCCCTAAATACTTTTTGAGGAAGTCATAAAGCTCATTTTTAGCACCTCACTCAATCAACTCTTCTCCTTCCATGTACAAAATAATCAACTCTTCCCTATTCTAAAACCATTAAAAAAATCACCTTGCCTAGATACTGACATCCCCTATTGTCTCCTTCATTGCTAATTTTTTTAAAACCTCTACTTGCTCCTCACTCACTCCTTAGTCCTCTGAAATATGACTCCCATTTCTACCACTGGAATAAAGTAGCCCCCTCCAAGGATGCTAATGACTTCTTAGTTTCCAAACCTAAAGACTTTTTCTCAGTATTAATCCTCCTTGACTTTTGTGTAGCATTTGTCATCATTGACCACTTTTTAAATTCTCTCTCCTCCTTCATCAACTTCTGGGGCATTGTTCTCTCCTGTTGCTCCTCTTAAATGTCAAACTGCTCCTTCCTTTTCTCCTTCATTGTTCCATCTTCCTTGCCCTTACTGATTAGTGTATTCCCCCTAAGGACTTAGCCTTTTTCTTCTCTTTCTCTATTTTGTGACCCTCATCAATTCTGCCCATTACCACACTTTCAATGATCACCTCTAAATGTACATGTACATCTCTTATGAAGAAGAGTATGCCAGAATGGATAGAGTGCTGGGGTTAGTCTTATAGTTCTTGCTTTGAGTCCCTTCTCCAACACTTAGTAGCTGTTTGAACACACATAAGTCACTTTAGCTCTTTATGGCTTAGTTTCATCATCCAGGAAAACTATTTCATCATCTTTAATAATAACTGTAGGTCTCACGTCAAAGTATCTTGATGAGGTCAAGATAAGATAGTGTATGTAAAATATTTTGCAAACTTTAAAGTACTTTATAAATGTCAATTATTATTATCTTCCTTTGAACTTGCCATTCATGTTCAACTTCCTATTGGAAATTTCTACTTGATTCACTGATACCTTGAATCAACATAGGCTAAAACAAACTTGTCATTTCTCCCTAAGCTTTCCTTTATCCAGGTCTACCTGTTTCTGTTGCACTGCCCTCCCCCCTCCCCGACTTAATTCTTCCAATATAGTACAGTAAGAGCATTGGCTTTGGAGTGAGAAGCATTGGGCTCAAATTTCACCTCTGATAATTACTACCTGCATGACCTTCAACATATCACTTAATCTCTCTTGGGATTCAGCTTTCCCCACCTATAGAATTAGGATGCTGGACAGGATGGCTTCTCAGGTTCCTTGCAGCTCTTGATCTCTGGTACTATGATTCTTACCATTCACATCCAATTAGTTACAAATTCTTGTTGATCCTTCCACTATACGATCTCACCCCATTCAATCACCCATCCAGCACTACCATAACCAGCATTACCTCTTTCCTGGATTGTTGCAAAGGGATCCTGTGTTCTCCCCTTCCCTCCATTATCTCTTTTCTTCCTCACAGCTGTCAAAATATTTTTTTCTCATAAAAGATAGTGGCTCCTCATTAATTCTAGGACAAAATAACAATAGCAGACATCTATAATAGTGCTTTATGATTTACAAGCTACTTTTCATATGCATCTTGTTTGGTACAAATTCCTTACCCTATTAGTTAAGGAATCCCTTTCAAGCTAATCTTTCCAGTACTATTTCATACTGTTCTTCAAACCCTCTATTCCTGCTAAACTGGAATAGTAAGCTACTCTCCCATAGCATCCTGTACTCTTTTTAACCCTCTGTGCATTTTGCATTCTAAGAGGCTATTTCCATGGTTAAAACACATTCCCTCCATGTCCCCACCTGTTAAAATCTTTTTTCTTCCTTGAAAGGCCCATTCAAGTACCACCTTTCTCATGTTTATTCAGTCATGTCTGACCCTTCATGATCCCATTTGGAATTTTCTCCCCAAAGATACTGGAGTGGTTTGCTTTTTACTTCTCCAGATCATTTTACAGCTAAGGAAACTGAGACACATTTCCCAAGAAGCCTTTCGTGATATCTCAGCTGAATGTTCTTAGTCAGATGATCTTAGGGTACTTTGTCCCTGTCATATCTTAATCTTTTATCATACTAACCTGTTCTTATGCTTGATCCTCCCTCATTCCTATTAGACTGTAAGCTCCATGAGTGCAGGCACTCATTTTTTATCTCTATGTGTACTGGGTCCAGCCCATTGCTTTGTGTGTAGTAAGCACTTATTAAATATTTATTGAATAAAATGAGTGCATTATTCCCTTTTACACTTCCATAAAACATTCTTTTTATAAATTACTTAATTTTTTGTTTACAACATTTAGTTCCACAAGGTTTGGGCTTCCAAATTTTCTCCTCTCCCTTCTCCCTCCCCTCAAGATGCCATGCAAACCATTAGAGGTTCTACATATATCTGCACATTAAACATATTTTCACTTTAGTCATGTTGTAAAGAAAAATTAGAACCAATGGAATGAACCACGAGAAAGAAGGAACAAAACAAAAAGAGAAGAAAGAGCAAATAGTTTGTTTCAATCTGCATTCAGGCTCTGTAATTCTTTCTCTAGATGCAGATAGCTTTTTTCCAACATGAAAACTCTTATTCTTTAAGTACTGAATAATAAATTATTTCACTGAACAATTGGGCATACATTTATTTATATTTACTGTACATCTACTTCAGTTTGGGATGACTAAAGAAAGAGTTATGAGATTTTCTACTTTTATTTTAGTGTGTGGGGGGGGCTTATTTCAGCTTAATCTTACTTACAACATCTAGATGGCATAGTAGATCTTGTGCTAGACTGGAGTCAGGAAGACCTGGATTCAAATCATGCTTCAGACACTTACTATCCATGTGTCATCAAGCAAATTACTTAACCTTTATCAACCTCAGTTTCCTTATCTGTAAAATAGTGATATTAATAGCATCAAACCCACAGAGTGGTTATGGTTGTCCCCTTCCTCAATCCTTATTAATATTTGTGGTTCAAAGGGATGTTTTTTTCCAAATATGAAACTAACACTGCAAGATATTTCTACTACTAAATCATTTCGTCTTTTTCTTTACTAAAAAGGAGTAATTTGTGTCAGAAGTATTTTTAACATTACTGTTGTCCAAGGACAAACTTAGATCTCAATGAGTCAAATCACCAGTTTTCCATGAATGGATTATAATGGCACTTTCATATAAGTTATTCCAATATTTAAAACTGGCATTTCTACTTTGTAATCCAAGTCTTTTATCCTAAAAACAAAGCACATTTTTTTTTTCATGTCTATTGTTGTAGTGGGGAAGGGGGGAGTTTGGAAAAGAGATGTTGATGGAAGGGGAGAAAAAAAGGTGATATTGATTTTAATATTCGAGAAAAAGAAGAAGAGGGGGAAAAAAGGAGGGAAGAACAGTGGGAGACTAGAGGATACTGAGTTCAGTTTAGAGATTTGTTGTCCGGATTGAGAACATATGTTGTGGCTTCCTTGTTAAATTTCACAGGGAAGAAATGTTTTCCTAAAATACCCTGTAATTCTCAGTCAGTTTAGTGTATCACATTCTATCTAGCCTGAATAGTTTTAGCATGGTTGTATCCAGTCTTTCTTCTTAGAAGCTGTACAGCCTTCTGTCACACGTTTTCTTTTTTCACTGTATCTGAATTTACTAAACAAAGGACTTGGGTTGTGGGCACACCAAGCTGAAGGCAGCCTTCTCCCGAAGAGGGAAGGCCAGGTGAGAGTGGATTTTCTTCAGGAGAAGGAGTGCAGAGGGAGAGACAGAGAAACAGCAAGACGGCAGGCAGGCAGACAGGCAGAGACACAGAGATACAAGGATGGAGAGAGACGAACAGAGGTAGCACAGAGACACCTGTAGTCTGACTCATAGCAGTTCCTTAGCTAGGCTCTTCCCCAGCTTTTCCTGGAGACAGATTGGTTACAGAGACAAATAGATAAGCTCGACTCCTTCCACCTACAGACTCCTTTGCTAATGGTGTGGTGGTGCGCGCGCGCATGTATTGTTGGAGGCAAGGATTAGAAATGAGACCACTGTACCCACAGAACACAGTGTGCACAGACTGTGAGCCTCCGAGGTTCAGGTCAATTAATTTCACTGCAGCCCTATACTGCAGACTAAAAGGCCGTGAGCCTGCAGCCGTGGGGGGCGTGGGGCAGCAGGTGCAGGTTACGTGGACCCGTGGGGGGGGGGGGTCTCCCCGCCCCCGCCCCGCCTCTGTCCGGTCTCTTCTGCCGGGTGTGGAGGCGCAGCGCTGGCTCCCCGCCCCTCTCTCTCTCTCTCCGCCGCTCCCTCCTCCCCCACCCCACCCCTCTTTCTGACCGCTGGGAGATACTGGCAAGGGTAGCGAGTGACTTGATCTGAATGTAGCCCAGAATCCGCTGAGTTGAAGGCATGGCTCGTGCACCGAGAGGGCGGTGACTGGAGGTAGAGGGCGGTGAGAAATTTTCTCTCATCCCTCAGTCTGTGCTCCCAGGGTACGCGGAGGCACGACCATCTCAGTGGCTCAGCCCCAAGAGGGGATTTGTTCAGGCACGGTGGGCCCAGGAAGAACGGCCAGTGGAAGTGGCCACCTCCGAGGGGGCAGCAGCGCCCGGCGGCAGCAGCAGGTGGCTCCCCCTTGGAACTCAGCTCTAGGAGTCCTTGGGGCCCATGGGCACAGGCTGCCCGAGTGCGGTGCGCTAAGACGCACAGCTGAAAGAGAGCGCCGAGCCTCCCGAGTGTCACACGGGCTGGACACTGATGGACCCCGGGGTCATCGGGCGGAGCCTCCGGGCGCCTCCGCCACCAGCACCGCCTCCGCTGCTGCCGCCGCTGCTGCTCCTGTTGCTGTTACTGCAGGTGACCGGCCCAGTCTCTGCCTTTTCGGAAAACCTGCTGACCGCCCCGGGGGTGATGGGGACCAGTCCGGTCCCCGCCAGCCCCGGGAGCGTGGTGGCTCCGGGAACGACCCCCTTCGAGGAGAGCCGCCTGCCGGTGTTTACCCTGGATTATCCCCATGTGCAGATTCCCTTCGAGATTACCCTCTGGATACTACTGGCTTCCTTGGCCAAGATCGGTGAGTGACTTGGTCCCCCTGGTGGGGATCCTGGGAGAAAGGCTGGATAGCCAGGTTGGGGAGCGGAGGGGGAATGCGGAAGACGGCACTAATTGGGTGGCTGGGAGTCAAGGGTACTGCGAAGGTGTGTGGGTGGCAGAGTCTGCTCCTATCTCCCCTTAAAGTAACTGTAACAGATAGGGGAGGCTCATTGTGTGAGAAAGGAACTTGAAGTCAGAGCAGGTTTTTTCCCTTTGTTTTTGGTTTTGTTTTGTTTTACTTTGGTATTACTTGCACATTGGACAGGAGTGGAGGAGGATGAAGACAAAAATCGTATAAAATATAGGTCAGTTAATTCTGCTTCGTAAACAAACAAAAAACAAGAAGGTCTGGAAGTAAAGCTGATTTAAAAAACACGCAGCTATTTCTTGGACGATCGAGAAAGTGGGCTGCATTTTATCAGTGTTACTTGAAGGAAAAGCACTTGAGTTAAATTTTTTAAACCCGATGGCCAGAGAAGAGGTAACATGTTACCTGCTGAGGGCGACTAATGAAATGCATGGAAAGGTACCAGTGACACAGGAACTGTGCAAATGAAATGAACTCCTACTCCCTCTGCTCTGATGCCAGCACTCATTAGGACACTCTCAGAGAAGTGACCTAAAGAAGCTGCACTTGTTTTAGCTTTTACTAACCCTGGCAATAAACCTTTAAGTCTCCACCTTTATTAAAAAATCCAATAATGTGTTGAAGGCATAACCCTTTTACTTTTAGTTGTGCTTTTCCTTTCATTTTGCTTTAACTTTAAATATAAGATAAATTGGCAAATATTATTTCTAGTTCATTAAGTGGAAAGAATACTGATTTGAGAGCAAAACTTTACAAGCCACAGTCCTGATAGGTATTAGCAGTATGACCCTGGGTAAGTAATTTAACCTCAGTCATCAGTAATGTGGGGGGAAATTGTAACACCTGTGCTTCCTACTTTATAGGGTTAATTTAAGGACAGTGGATAAGGCACTGGATTTGGATTCAGGAAGACCTCTTCAAATCCCATGTCAGATAGTAATCAGTTGTGTGACCCTCTGCAGGTCACTTAACCTCCTGGGGCCTCAGTTTCCACATCAGAAAAATGAGGGGGGTTTGATTCCATGGACTCCAAGGTCTGATTCTAAGATAAGTAAATCTTTGAGTACTATACAAATGAAACATTATTACAGTGTTATACCCAGAACCTTGGGCTCAAATCTTGAGTCTGACCTTGATTACCTGTGTGACATTAGGCACTTAGGTGAGTTAACTTCTCTTGGCCTCAGTTTCCTTATTTGTAAAGTGAGAAGGTTAGACTAGAAGGCCTCTGAGATCCTTTCTAGTCCCTAGATACATGAATCTATTGTTGTTTTCTACTGAGATAAGAGGAAACTAAGAGTTTTAAGAGAGTCCACTAATGGTGACCTAGAGAGACATCGTTTTATAATAGTGGTTGTGTGGTAGTATTGTTACTAATTGACTACTTTTAAATTCTTTGGAAAATACCACATGAGGGACTAAATAGTTCTCCCACTTGCCAGACAAATACACACATTATTAGAAATTGTGTGTGTGTGTGTGTGTGTGTGTGTGTGTGTGTGTGTGTATGTGTATGGTTAAGGAAGAATAGTCTTTATAAACCTGCCATTTATTTGTCCCTGTGCCTTTGCAGGCTTGGATTCTCCCCAGTTCAGTGTTTCCATTACTTCCTGTTTATATTTCCATCTTGTTGCCTTTTTCTATATTTTCTGAGGGCTTTCTTAGTTTTCTGTTTATCTCAACTGTCTTCAAGCCAGTTTGCTCTGTGACCTAGCATCTTGGACTTGCCTGATTTTTTTTCCCTCTTGGATTTTACTTTTATGATATTTTCTCTTTTGTTATTAAAATAGGCAATACTAGTATTAGTAGTGATTTCATCTGCGAAAGGATGTCCCAGTGTGGAAACTTCCTTCACTTATACAAATCAGCAACTCATATTTAATATGCTGTTTCCTGAGGCAAGGAGAGATTAAGTAACAAGCCCAGGGTCACCAAGGTAGTATGTCAGAAGTAGGATTTCCAGCCTTCCAGGTCATCCTAATTTCTGTGAGCCCAACTACATGGAGATGCTTCTTGCTTGTTAAATACTTTTCTAATATTAGCAGTCATTATAGCTTTCTTTTTTTCTTTCTTAAGTTATATATTTGTTGTCCCAAGAATTTCCTATACCTGACTTGCCTCAGATCCCTAACTCTTTTCATTGCCATTGTTCCCACTCTCCTCCCCTGAACCTTAAAAGAAAATTGGTGCCAGGGACTTTTCAGGCTCTCTCAAAGGAATTCTTGGCAGCTGAGTTTGAACTTGTCAGGGGGTTGAGTGAGAGGTCTTGAGCTCTAAAGTACTGAAGTAAGTTCTAAAGTCAGAGAAGCACATCTCTCAGGTGTTTCTCCCAGTCCTGCTTAACAGTCCACTTCTGCTACAGCTCTTCCTGGAGCTAAGCCCATTAAGTCATACAGATGCCCTAGTAGAATACAGAATGTTTCAGAGCTTTCTGGATGGTTTTAAGCAGGACCACCCTAGTACTGTGGGATATATCTGATACCCATTCAAATCATTCACCCAGTCATTTAGAGTCTATGTTTAGGTTCCCATGATGACCAAACAAGCTGTTATTTCTAGAATTGAATGAGATACAACCCAATTCTCCAATATTTTGAACACCGTGTAAGTTAAGCTATTATGGATAGCTTGGTGCTAGGAGGTTAGCATGACTCTTTAGACTCATACAATTCACTACTCACTCTCATGTTGTCATTGGTCCCCTTCTAGAACCAAGGATGAACAACTATAAATCACTACTACATACTTAGTCTTATTTTTCTGTTAAGTGGATTTAGGAGCAAAATACCAGGTTCATATCCCAAATCTGTCTTCTACTAGAGTGAAGAGTTGGACAAGTCAATTGATTTCTCTTAGTCCCAGTTTCTTCACCTGTAAATAGGGATAAAAATACTTGGAACTGCCTTGAAGTAGCTAGATGGAGCAGCAGCTAGAGTTCTGGTCACATAATTGGGAAAACCTGAGTTCAAATCCAGCCTCAGAAACTTACTAGCTGCATGACCTTTGGAAAGTCATTTAACCTCTGATTGCCCCAGTTTCTCTAAGTAAAAAATGGGGATCATGCCAGTATCTACATCTCAGGGTTGTTGTGAAATTGAATGAGATAATATTGGCAAAGCATTTAGATCAACATAGGTGTTGTTCATTTGTATCAGTCATGTCCAACTCTTGGTGACCCCATATGGCATTTTCTTGACAAATATACTGGAGTCGTTGCTATGTCCTTGTCTAGCTCACTTTACAGATGAGGAAACTGAGGCAAACAGGGTTAAGTAATTTGCCCAGGATCAACAAAGCTAGTAAGTGTCCAAGGCCAGATATGAACTCAGGAAAGTCATTCTTCTTGACTCCAGGCTGGGTGTTCTATTCATTGTGCCACCTAGCTGCTGTATCTCAGCATTATCATAAAGATTGGATAGGTAATATTTGTAAAGCACTTAGAATAGCATAGTAGGTGCTTAATAAATGCTTGTCTCCTTCCTCATTTACAAATTTTGAAGAAAGTGTTTTGTAAAACTTAAAAAAAACTTACAAAGGCAAGCACCTGGACTTGACATCTGGATACTTTTGTCATAAATGATGTCATATACTGGAACTTACATGTCCTTTGAAAACGTGAGAGAACTGAAGTATAAATGGGTGACATGTTGAAAACTGTGTCTATTATGGAACTCATTTGTCCAAAGAAAGGCAGTAGGTAATGCAGAAAGAACATTAGCTCTGGAATTGAACATCTGAGTTCAAATCCTACCTCTGATGTTTATATCTATGTGACCTTGGACAAGGTATTGTATGTTATTGGGTCATGTTTCTCATTTCTAAAATGAGGGGAGTTTTGGGGTGGGCATTATAGTTCAATGATCCTATGAGAAGAAAATGATTTAAAAGCCCAAATGGGTTTCTTTGTTAAGTTTGAATAATGCCTGGTGTTGATATTCAAAGTACTTTTACAAAATTCAGCTCAGCTTACTATTTGAAAGATCAGAATTCACACCTTCCTAAGACTGTAGAGTTTATTTCTGAGGGGAAAAATGGAATGATACATCTTTATTTTGAGTTGTTTGTCTTCTGGCAAAATATATTTCCTACTTAGAAATACATTGAGAAGTGGATGGAGTACTGAATTTTCAGTTCTGAATACTAGATTCAATGCTGCCCCAGGCACTACCTGTGTGATTTCTAGCCAGTTATTAATGTATTTGAACCTCAGTTTCCTCCCTCGTAAAATAAAAGAATTGGGCTTCTTGTCTTCTAAGGCTCCTTTCAGCTTTGAACCTGTGATCCTCTGTGGATTGAAAAGCTTGAGTTTAAACACACTCTGTAGTTTTCATAAAAATGACATCAATTTTCCTTGTAAACGCTATGCAAAAGTAAACTTTGACATCACAAGGTCAATGATAGTAGATTTATAAATCTCTGAAAATTTCTGTAGTCTTTACTAGGAAAGAAATATCAATTTGTTAATTTAACCTATTAGCTCATCTTCCCTTCTAATTTTTTTTATGCTGGTGGTGCTACTTCTTTGATGACTAACCAGATTGAGATTTTATTGATGTAGGGTATTCATGATAAAATCCCCTCTTCTCTTTTAGGTCAGCACCTTCTCTCTAACCTTTTCTAAGCTCACACATGCAGGATGTATTAAAAGCAACACTTGAACTCTTATCCTCTTGACTGTAAGGGCAGCCTGCTTCTCTCTGAAGCTGGCTGAATTTTTACTTCTCATTTTAGTTTACATTTGCTTTTTTTTTTTTTTTTGGAGGGCAATTGGGGTTAAGTGACTTGCCCAGAGTCACAGGGCTAGTAAAAGTGTATCAAGTGTCTGAGACTGGATTTGAACTCAGGTCTTCTTGTCTCCAGGCCCGGTGCTCTATTTACTGCACCATCAAGCTGCCCCTGTTTGCATCACTTTTTTTTTTTTTGCAGGGCAATTGGGGTTAAGTAACTTGCCCAAGGTCACACAGCTAGGTTTTTTTTTGTTGTTGTTGTTGTTGTTGTTGTTTGTGTGCGTTAAGTGTCTGAGTCTTGATCCGAACTCAGGTCCTTCTGACTCCAGGGCTGATGCTCTACTCATTGCGCCACCTAACCACCCCTACATCACTCTTAATTATTAGAGTTAAAATTGTAAATGTACACTTTTCTTTGGGGACTTTACTTAAGATCTGTCTGTATATTATGTCTGTATTATTTACTTAAGATCTGTCTGTATATTATGTCTGTATTGCTTTAAGTTCCAGAATTTGAACTTTTGTTTGTGAAGTGTAGGTTGATTTCCCTCCTAGAAAAGGAATACCTCATTCAAACTGGATTAAAATTGAATGCTTTATTCAGAAGAAAACAGTATCAACACATTGTGTGTAGAAGGGGGGAGAGGTGGGGTAATGTTGTGTATGAAAGAAATATACTTGTAAGAGGTAATCCAAGAACTAGTTTTGGGGAAAAGTGGTGGAGAATATTTGGCTAAAGATCAATGGAAGCAAAAATTATAATGATTTTGTCAATGGAATATATATTATAGATGACCTTGAAAGAAAGAAGAAACAGAAGAATACAAGTCACAAACAGATCACAAGCTTGGTACAAAGTTAAAGAATAACACTGTGTTATAGGAATGCAAATTTTAAAGATCTTCCCTGCCCCTAGGCCCTTTGATAGCCTTAAGTGTACCTGGAGCCTGTGGAGGGAGACTTGTTTTTCAGGAGATTCTTTTTGATTAGGTAGTGGGTCAAGAAAGTTGTTAAATTCTCTGAGCCAGGAGAAGGCTATATAAATCCTGATGTGAGGCTTTGTTTTGGGGCTCATTTTGAGAAGTGTTGTGTGATTTGACCAGATGAGACTCTGGGCAGCCATTGAAAGACCCCCAGCTTTGAAAAACCCAGATGTTGATGCTTCCCTCTCTGGTAACTGACTAGGTATGGATGTAATGGTTGGACATTTGGAGGCCTGTCTGCTTGAAACGTTTCTCTGTCTTGTAACTTCTGCTTGTAATCTGTCTGTATACTCTGAAGTTCTGGGTGCTGACCTTTTCTCCTGAACTAGGTAAATGGTATGTTTGATTGATTAAAGCAAGATTGCTAACCCATTTTGAGTTGTTTTCCTTTAGAAATGCAGATCTAAGAACCTATATTGGTAGCCACTCTGGGGATGCTGGGGTGCTTGCTGCTAGACAGTGATGGGAAACTTCAGTTACCCAGTCTTGTACTAGGGTTCTCCTCTCTAAAGCAGAACAACCAGTAGTTCTTTGATTTGCTTTAATGGTAATTATCTCTTTCAAAAAATGGGAGAATCAAAATGGGGAACTATATTCTAGTTTTGATACTTGCCAATAAGGGAATGATGGAAATCATGAGTGAAAAGGACCACTTAATGTTAGAGTTTATGATGAAGAATAGTGCCTCAAAACAGAAAAGCTCGAGATAAGCCAGTGAGAAAAGTTAAGGACAGCAGAAATATGGAAGGTTTTGGTGACACTGGGGGAAAAAAAAAGGATAACCAAAGAGAGGGTAGAATTGCTCTTAATTAGATGGGTTCTGCAAAGATCATTGCTAGGTGTCAGAAGGCCCTAGGCTCTGATCCTGAACCTATGACTAACCACCTATGTAAGCTTGGACATGTCTTACAGCCTTTCTGGATTTTAAAGCTTCTGCATTTTAGATACATGTCTATAAAATTAATCAGTTGCACTAGATGATCTCTAAGATCTCTTCCAGAGCTATCATTTTATGTTTCTAATTAAAATGTAGATTTAAACAATAAATAAGAATGAGATGTGGTGATAGAACTGCCTAATGTGGCTCATTTTTGTGGGCAGTGATAATTGTTAAAATTTATATGGTATCTGCCTAGTATTTTATATATGAGGACTCATAGAATATCAGGTAGGACCCTTTCTAACTAATGGTAAAAGTAAATCCAGGTGGTCTGTTTCTGCTCTCTCTATGACACAGTAATTCTTAAAGAGCCACCTCTTTAATCCTACTGAGCAGAGATGGAGATGATTCTCCCTATTTTCCCTAGCCATATTCTTGCAATTGGAGAAATAAGTAGGTAGCTCACTAGTCTTTAGAGTGAATGGTCAAACTTTGGGGAAAAAAATCACTAGATCAAAAGGAAGCCTTAGTTTCTAATTTCAGCTGGGTCATTAAATTACTTATTTACCTTGGCTAAATTCAGTAACCTCTCTGTGCCTCTCTTTGTTTAGTTGTAAAGAGAGGCATGTGCCTGTCCAACTTGTCTTCTGTGTTTTGAGGATGATGCACACAAACACACACACACAAATATCTATCTATATGTATAGATATAGATATATAGAGATATACATATATAAAGGTTTATGTTTATATGCATAAATGTATGTATATGTACATATGTTTATATAGATGCATATGTGTATATACACACAAATATTATATATGTATATGTATATATGTTTATGTATGAAAATAATTGCAAAAAGCTAAGAGAGCTATGCAAATAAGATGCATCATTCATGTAGCCATAACTCACAGTTATATTACCCTTCATCTATATTATCTAATATTTAATATTTAGAGCCCTGTGAATGAAGCAGAGTTGGTATTATGATCTCCATTTTATTCATAAGGAAAATGAATCACAGAGGATTGTTACTCACTGTCTCACAGCTAAAAATGGCAGAGCTGGGTCTAAGAAACAGATTTTGTGATTCCAAGTCTACAGCTATTTCTAGCACACCACACTGCCTGTTATTTTCACCATGATTGTCATTGTCAGTCATCATTGTCATCGTCATCATTACCACCTTTACTTGTCTCCTATCTCCCATAAGCTTTTTAACTCTTCTATGGCAACAACCATGCCTTCTGTGCTCTCTGTAAATCTCCAGACCTCAATAAATGTTATTAACTGATTGATACACAATCTGAATAATAAAGATATCACTTCTGTCAATGATGTAAATAATAGCAGCATTCTTTTTCAGAAGGGGGGAACCTGTGATTTCTTTGAGATAGGGAATCTCAATGAGGAAGTCCCTCCTGTGCAGATCATCATAGGCTCTGCAACTTTCAGTCTTAAAAAAGTTGCCTGGAGTAAAATTATGTGGCTTACACAAGGTCCCATAGTCATAAGGAGGACTTGAATCAAAGTTATCCTGATTCCGAGGCCAGCTCTCTATCTGGTAGACTACCCTGCCTCCTAATACTAATATTTGATTAATGGGGTAAATTTCCTCGTGTGCCTAGGTATATTCTGGAGTTCTATTCTGGGCCATCTCTTCTCTCTATAGTCTCTTGTTGGTCCCTTTGCTTCTCATGGTCTCAGCTCTTACCTCTGTGTATAAGACTGAAATCTGTAAATGAAACTTCTTTTTCCTGAGTTTCAAACCCAAATATCAACTATTTATCATTAATATCTGTATATGCTATAAGTATCTCAAACTAAGCATGTCTAAAAAAGAACTCATTATCTTTTCCTCCAAAACCTTACCTTCTTTTTTACTCACTCATTTCTGTTGAAGGCATTGTTAACCTTCCAGTTGCATGGATTTCCAGCCTCAGTCAGCCTTCTGTCTCCTTTATGTTTCACACCTAATCACTTTCCAAGTCTTGTTGATTCCGCTTCCACAAAATATGTTTACTTAATTTTTTCCCTTAATTCACGCAACCACTACCTCAGTTCAGGTTTTCAGCTCACCTTTCCTGAACTCTTACAATAGTCTCCTAATTGGTCTTTCTGCTTCCATGCTCTCCCTCTCCTATGCCCTCTTCATATAGTTGTCACGTGGCACACCTGTGTTCAAGAAGCTCCACTGTTTTTCCATTGCTATAGATTCCTTTGGTTTTTAAAGCTCTCCATTATCTGTCTCTAGCCCACCTTTCCAGACATATCACATATTGCATTCTTTCATGTACTCCCCTCCACCCACTTCCCAGCCAAACTTTCCTTTTTGCTCTGTTCTATACATAGTATTCCATTTCCCATCTCCATCCGTTTTCACAGGTCTCAGATATCTAGAATGAGCAGCCAAATCCATCTCCAACTCATAGAATCCCTAACTCTTTTCAAAGCTCACTTTAAAGCAAGATTCTTGTCCTCAAGCAACTTATAATCTGGTAGGAGAGAGAAAACATGCCTCTTCATAATCCTATTACAAGAAAATTGAAGGGGGCAGAGCCAAGATGGCAGAGTAGAAACAGCACTTCCAAGGTGCTCTGCCCCACACAACTTCCAAAAAATGTAAAAGGGGACTCTAAACAACTTCTGGGGCCCCAGCACCCACAGAATGACACAAAGAAGCTAACCTCCCACTGAGGAGAACCCAGCAGCCCTGCAGGGAGCGGCCAGTGCGGCGCTCTGAGAGCAGGCAGCACAGTGCACTGACAGCGCAGCGCTCTGGGAGCTGAGCCCAGGTCCACTTGAGCCTCGGTTTTAGCCCCAGGGTGGCTGGGCCAGCAGCCGGCTGGAGGGACCCCAGAATACCAGCAGCTGTGGTGATTCCAGAACTTTCAGCAGAGATATGTCTAGGACAAAGTGAGAGGTTAGTGCCCTATTGACTTTGGGACCAGTATTTGGGGAATGAGTTGGCTTCCTCCCCTGGGAGCGAAAAGCTGCTGAAGAAACGAGGCACAGAAGCCATTTTGCAGTGTCAGGGGCGGCTCTAGCTCCTGGTCTGCGAACTATAGGGAGACTCAGCAATCAGTCTGGGGGTTAATCACTCTTGCTTTAAACTTCCTGGATCTGGATTGTGGTCTGGGGGGAAGGCTTGGGGTGGGTATCCAATTTGCCAGAGTGGGTGGAGGCTTTACAGAGGCCACCCAACCTCTGGAAGTTGTGAAGACCCCACATTTGGGCGGAAGCTCTCCTGTCTGGTGGCAAAGTCCTACTGTGGCAACAGGCCCCAAAATCAAGTAATTAAGTGGCAACATGCCTAGGCAAAAGAAACAAAATAAACAGAAAAATTCAACATTGGACTCCTATTTTAGGGGCAAAGAGGATCAAAGCATGGAGGAGGACTGTGAGGTCAGAACTCCTGCACCAAAAGCCCCAAATGAAAATACAAGCTGGCTTCAGGCCATAGAGGACCTTAAGAAGCAGATAAGGGAAGTGGGGGGAAAATCGGGAAGAGAAATGATAAAGATGCAAGAGAAGTATGAAATGACAGTCAATAGCATGACTGAGGAAAATAACACCTTAAAAAATAGACTAACTCAAATGGCAAAAGAAGCTCAGAAAGACAATGAAGAGAATGCCTTAAAAAGCCAAATTTGCCAGATGGAAAAAGAATCTCAAAAGCTCACTGAGAAGATTCATTCCTTCAGAGTTAGACTGGAGCAAATGGCAGCTAGTGACTTTATGAGAAATCAAGATGCTGTTAAACAGATCCAAACAAATGAAAGAATAGAAGGCAATGTGAAATATCTCATGGGAAAAACCACTGACCTGGAAAATAGATCCAGGAGAGATAATTTAAAAATTATTGGACTACCTGAAAGCCATGATCAAAGAAAGAACCTAGAAATTATCCTTCAAGAAATTCTTAAGGAAAATTGCCCTGATGTTTTAGGCCCAGAGGGGGAAATAGAGGTTGAAAGAATCCACCAATCGCCTCCTGAAAAAGATCCCAAAAAGAAAACTCCTAGGAATATTATAGCCAGGTTCCAGAACTCCCAGATCAAGGAGAAAATACTACAAGCAGCCAGGAAGAAACAATTTCAATATTGTGGAAACACAATCAGAATAGCCCAAGGCCTGGCAGCTTCTACACTGAGGGATCGAAGGGCATGGAATATGATATTCCAGAGGGCAAAAGAGCTGGGATTGAAGCCAAGGGTCACATACCCAGCAAAACTGAATATCTTGTTTCAGGGGAAAATATGGTCATTCAGTGGAATAGAGGACTTTCAAGCATTCTTGAGGAAAAAACCAGAGTTGAATAGAAAATTTGACATTCAGACACAAAAAGCAAGAGATGCTTGAGAAGGTAATAAAGGAAAAGAAATCAAAAGGAACTTATCAAAGTTGAACTATTTACATTCCTACATGGAAAAACAATAACTGTGTCTGATGAAACCTTTCTCATTATGAAAATAATTGAAGAAGGGTATATGGGCATGTGTTTACAGGTATACATGGATAGAGAGCACAGGTTGAATTTAATGGGAAGGGATGATTCTTAAGGGGTGAAGTTAAGAGGTGAGAGAGGAAAGTGGCAAGAGGAGATGGGGAGAGACAGGGTAGGGTAAACTATCTCATGTAGAAGAGGCAAGGGGAAGTAGTTGCAGGGGAGGGGAAGAACAGGAAGGCAAAAAGGCAAAACCATATTCTCATTGAAGTTGGCTCAAGGAGAGAATCACATACATACTAAATGGGATATCTCACCCTGCAGGAGAGTAGGGGAAAGGGGGATGAGAGGAGGGATGATGGAGGGGAGGGCATTCTGGGGGAGGGGAGGTTGGAAGTACCCACTATCAAAGAGGGACAGGATCAAAGTAGGGAATGGACCAGGTGGGAGGTGAGACGGGTGGGAGGGAAATATAAGCAGTCTTTTACAATATATCTACTATGGTAATGTTTTGCATAGCTATACATGTACAACACATACTGAATTGCTTATCTTCTCAGAGGGAGTGGGTGACAAGGGAGGAAGGGAATGGATCTGAAAATCGAAGTTTTAAAATTAAATGTTTCATAAGATGTCCAGGCATTGGGGCTCAGAGATTCACCTTGCCCTAATGGCAAAGTCGAAGGGGGTATGGGAGAAGATATGGGAGAGAGCAGATTGGATGATGGGATATCTAGTGGGACTGCTATTCTGGGGAGGTGGGTAGGGAAAAAATTGGGGGGGAAAATTGTAACTCAAAATCTGGTGTAAATGAATGTTGTAAACCAGAAGTTAATAAAGCATTTTTTAGAAAAACAAAATCCTATTACAAGGTAAATTTTTGAACCAATGTTATACTGAGAGTTCACAGAGTGAGAAGAGGGTCAGTCAACAAAAATTTACTGAGGTGGCCAAAGAGACAATGGATGTGGAATCAGAATGATCTAAGTTCAAATATAGCCCTAAATACTTGCTAGCAGTCTGACCTTGGGCAAGTCATTTAACCTCATTTACCTCAGTTTCCTCATCTCTAAGAAAGAGGATAATAATTGTACCTACCTCCTGTGGTTGTTGTGAGGATAAAATGAAATCGTATTTATAAAGTGCTTTGTAAACCTTTAAGATCTATATAAAAATTAGTGGTTATTAAGCACTTACTATATTGCTAGCACCAAACTAAGTACTGGAGACACAAAGAAAAAGAAAAAAAAAAAGAATTCTGCCTGCAAGGAACTCTGGCTTTAATGGGAGAGTTTACATTTAAACAACATGTGTATACACACACACACACACACACACACACACACACACACACATAGTACAAATTGGAGGTAATCTCTGAGGGAAGGCACACACATGAAGAGGGAGTGGGAAATAATTTTGCAGAAGGTAATATTATCTGAAACTTGAAGGAAGCCACAAAAGCCAAGGAATGGTGATGAGGATGAATAACATTTCCCAGAGAAAATGAACAGTTAGGAGATGGATTATCTTGTGCAAGGAATAGTGTCACTAGATCATAAGAGTATGGGGACAGGGATACAATGTAAGAAGATGGGAAAAATAGGAAGGGGGCAGGTTATAAAGGGCTTTAAAAGCCAAATAGAGGATTTTTATATTTGATCCTGAAGGTAATAAGGAGCCACTCAAGTTTATTTATTGCGGGGGGATTGAGGGGAAAATGACATGGTCATACCTGTGGAAAATCACTTTGGTAGCTAATTGGATGTGGATTGCATTGAGGGGAAGCTTGAGGCAGGGAGACCAACTAGAAAGCTATTGCAGCCGTCCAGGTGTGAGAATATAAAAGTCTACAGCAAATCAATAATGATTTTTGTAAGCACCTACTATGTGCCAGGTACTGTCCTAAGTGCCAGGGTGATGGCAGTATCAGAGAAGAGAAGGAAATAGATACAAGAGATACTGTAAAGATAGAATCAGCTACATTTGGCAACAAATTGGATATGAAGGGTTAGAAGGAGAGCTGAGGATGGCGCCTAACTTGCAAAAGGAGAAGTCAGAAAGCAATGGGGATGGCACATTGGGTGAAGGGTGGATAGAATTTTGGTAAGTAGATACAGGAGAAGTATTGGGGAAGGAGTGGGGGGGGGTCTATACCAGGTAGTGGCAACATTATAAGTACAAGGAAGCAGGAAAACATGGAGCTTGTTTAAAAAAAAATGGCACATCTCTAGTTTTAGTGGATCTCAGAGTAGATGAAGAAATGGGAAATAAGGCTGGAAAGACAAATTGAGTACTAATTATGTCACTACATGGCTGACCTTAGTTTTCTTTGTTTGAATACTGTATTGGTAAGAAAGCTCAAAGGTAAAATTTTGACTTAGTTTTCTAGCTGTCTAATTCATCTTATCAAGGATCCTCTTTTAATTAGCACTGAAAAGTACCTGATGGCATTCTTTCAAAATAATATAAATTAATATAGAACTTTGTTGTTGTTCAGTGATGTCAGTGGTGTTTAACTCTTTGTCACCCCACTTGCAGTTTTCTTGGCAAAGATACAGGAGTGATTTGCCATTTCTTTCCTTGGTTCATTTTACTGATGAGAAACTGAGGGACTACTTAGGATCAGTACCATAAATCTAGAAATAGAAGGGATCTCCGAAATCATCTAATCCAACCTCCTCTTTTTACAGAGAATCAATACAGTGTAGGGGTTAGAGCTCTGGACTTGAAGTAAGAAGGCCTGATCTTGAATTCTTCCTCTGTTACTTAATAGCTGTGTGACCCAGGGCAAGAACTTCTTTGATCCTTAGCTTCTTCATCTGTAAAATGGTGACAATAATAAATAGCATTTACCCTATAGAATAAAAGACACTGCCTCAGACGTTTATTAACTGTGTAACTCTGGACAAGTCACTTAATCCTGTTTGCCTTGGTTTCCTCATCTGTAAAATGACCCAGAGCAGGAAATAGCAAACCACTTCAGTATCTCTGCTAAGAATACCCCAAATGGGATCAAGAAGAGTCATATATGACTGAAATAACTGAATAACAACAACCTTTTAGGGTTGTTTTGGGGGCCAGATGAAATCATATAAGTACATATCACTATGTGATAGGATGCTAGATTTAGAAATGGAAAGAATTTAATATTTAGTCCAATTCTTTCATTGTACATCTGTGGGAATGGACACATAAAGCAGTTAAGTGATACAGGATCTTACATCTAGTAAGTGTCTGAGGCAAAATTGGCACCCATATCTTCCTGATTCCAAGTCTGGTATTTTATTTACTCTGTCACATTGCCTTTCATATATAAATGTTACATTTATTATTATTATTATTATTGTTATTGTTATTATTACAAGTAAGAAAATGGAAGTCTGTACAGATTGAATGACTTACCCAGTATCACACAGATAGTAAACATTAGAGACCAAATTTCAACCAAATTCCTCTGGCTCCAAAGCCAATGCTCTTTCCGCTAAGGAAAGAGCCTTCAGGTCTAATACAGTTTCCATGTACTGTACTGTGTTGTAGTTAGACTCTTAAAGGATGACACTTTGGCTATTCTCAGTGGAAGATATTGAATGAATACTATAGACCAAATGTACCCAGTCTATATGCCAGTCAATTCCTCATTAACACTACTTTAGCACTGTTGAGACATAAAAAGGAATATAGTTTGCACCACATAAGAGCTCACATATTTTTAGGCAAAGGAAATTCTGACAGAAACAATTATGTTAATTCAGCAAAAACAATTGTTTGCCTATTTAAAAATACATTTATACACCCCAGGATTTATAGACCTGTGATCTCTTAGATGTATTTCCTCCAACACTGTGCCTCTTCACAACTTCTCCAAGCCTTCCCAGCCCATGACAGGCTTCTCCTTCATGTCCTATTTTAAATATATCATACATGCTTTGACCAGAGTGTTGGGAAGGCTTCCTCTAGTTTTCCTGATATTACAAAACACAGGCACTGATGGAGCACACAGTCTGTCTGTCATTTTTCCCTTGCTCTTGCTAAGGTGACTCATGAAGCATTTATGTAGGTCATAGCAAAGTAATCTAAGGGCTATTGTGACTTCAATGAGATGATAGATGTAAAAACACCTGGAAAAATATAAAGCTACGTAAGGTATGATTAAAAAATTGTGCTCAGTTGTGGCTGAATAGAGAGAGACAGACAAGGGTGGTAACGGGTTTTATGAAATAATAGGGAATATCTAACTAGACAAAATTAGTGAAGGAAAAGTTATGGTTTATTTTTGTTTTGACAAAAACAAAATTAGATCTCCTCGTAGATGAGGAGTAGATCTCCTCGTCTTGCCCAGATCAGCATCCACTCAGGAATTTGATCTTACTGCTGATTAGCATAAAAGTTTTGGCCTTTTCCTTCAGTCCAGTCCCCTCCCACCTGCACTTCTGGGGGGCTCACTATATTGGTGTCAGACTTATTATCAACACTGATAGACGTTTGTCTTACTGCAGTTCAGAACAACCAAACTCAGGCAATCCATCACCCTCATCCTCTCTAGTAATAAGTATACACCACTATGCTAGGGGGAAATTTTCTTAAAAGAGGTGAATCATAAACAATATTTCAAAGGAGGAAAGTTATGTGGATGGTAGTCATATGAAACAGGGCATCATACATGCGTATAAAGAATAGCATGAGTTCAAACTCAGGTTTGGCTAATTTGTGGGATAAGCAGGTTTGTCTGACAGGAACAGAGGAGTGTGACCTGAGCTGGACTGAGAGATTCATACATTTAAGTGCTGCTGGGAAAGGTAATTGGTGGGAACACTAGAATGCTGTGAATGGAAGACTCAATTTAGCCATTATGTGTTTCTGAGAAAAGGGAATTGATCACTTCTGCATGATTTGATTCAGTCCAACAAACACTTATTAAGTGCTTGCTATAATCAAGAATCTAGTAGGTGAGAAGAATTAATGCTTAAAGGAAGGAAGGAAGGAATATAGTTCTATTTCTGGATAGTTGATATTATAATAGGAGAGATGGTAGCTAGGTCCCAGTTTCTTCCTCATAGCAAATAATCCATTGTGGTTTGATGGGAGGTTGTAAAGGGAATCCTTTTTAAGTAGGGGTTAAACCACATGATTTTCTGAAATCTCATCCATTTCTGAGTTTCTGCAATTCCAAATCTTTAATTAGAAAGGCATCTTATTCACTACTTTCTTCCACTACCTTCCTTCCCCAATGTCAGAAATTTTTTTCTATGAAAATATTTACTTAGAAATTCAACTCTTGATAGATGTGAAAGAAGAGTTGAGTCCTTTACAATAATTAATTAGTTACTCTCATTGGTTTTGGTTCAAGGAGCATACTTAGTTAAGTATAGGAATCTAACCCGAAGAGACATAAAACTTATAATAGAGGGAAAGAAGAGAGGGAGAGGAGCATTGTGTGAGATTGACCCTCATCAGATTTGGTTCAAGGAGGGAATAAAATATTTTGTTAAGTATAATAATCTAGCATACCCTACAGGCAGTAGGAAGGGAAAGGGGAAAGAAGGGAGAGTTAGAAGGGAGGGAAGAAGTAGCAAAGGGGAAATGGTAGGAAAAGGGAGGGGGGGCTGGTAGGGAGGGAATATTGAGGGAGGTGGTCCTCAAAAGGAAAACTCATAAGGAGGGGAAGGGAGAAATAAAAGCATAAACAGAGAAGGGACTAGGATGGAGAGAAAGACACAGATAGTAATCATTACTGTGAATGTGAATGGGATGAACTCTCCCATAAAATGGAGGCTCATAGCAGAATGAATTAAAGACGATAGTCCTACAACATGGTGTTTACAAGAAACACATTTGAAACAGGGGGATACACATAGGTTAAAGGGAAAAGGCTGAAGTAGAATACATTATGCTTCAGATAAAGTAAAGAAAAGCAGGGGTAGCAATCCTAATCTCAGACAAAGAAGCAAAAATAGATCTGATTAAAAGAGATAAGGAAGGAAACTATATCCTGCTAAAAGGCACCATTGACAATGAAGCAATATCATCACTGAATATTTATGCACCAAGTGGGATAGCTTCCAAATTCTTAGAGGAAAATATAAGGGAGTTAGAGGAAGAAATAGATAGCAAAACTATACTAGTGGGGGATCTCAACCTCCCCCTCTCTGAACTTGATAAATCTTTTTTTTTTAATTAAACAAAATGCTTTATTAACTTCTGGTTTACGTCATTCATTTCCACCAGATTATGAGTTACATTTTTCCCCCATTGTTTGCCTACCCACCACCCCAGAATAGCAGTCCCACTAGATATCCCCTCATCTAATCTGCTCTCTCCCATATCTTCTCCCATATCCCCTTCGACTTTACTATTAGGGCAAGGTGAATCTCTGAGCCCCAATGCCTGGACATCTTATGAAACATTTAATTTTAAAACTTTGATTTTCAGATCCATTCCCTTCCTCCATTGTCACCCACTCCCTCTGAGAAGATAAGCAATTCAGTATGTGTTGTACATGTATAGCTATGCAAAACATTACCACAGTACATATATTGTAAAAGACCGCTTATATTTCCCTCCCACCCGTCTCACCTCCCACCTGGTCCATTCCATACTTTGATCCTGTCCCTCTTTGATAGTGGGTACTTCCAACCTGCCCTCCCCCCAGAATGCCCTCCCCTCCATCATCCACCCTCTCATCCCCCTTGCCCCTACTCAGGAGAGTGAATGAGGGTAAGATATTCCGTTTAGTATGTATGTGATTCTCTCCTTGAGCCAACTTCAATGAGAATATGCTTTTGCCTTTTTGCCTTCCTGTTCTTCCCCTCCCCTGCAACTACTTCCCCTTGCCTCTTCTACATGAGATAGTTTACCCTACCCTGTCTCTCTCCATCTCCTCTTGCCACTTTCCTCTCTCACCTCTTGACTTCACCCCTTAAGAATCATCCCTTCCCTGGGGCGGCTAGGTGGCACAGCAAGCAGAGCACCGGCCCGGAGCCAGAAGCACCCGAGCTCGGATCCGGTCCCAGACACCCAACACACAAACAAAAACCCAGCCGTGTGACCCCGGGGAAGTCACCCAACCCCAATTGCCCTCCAAAAAAAAAAAAAATCATCCCTTCCCATCAAATTCAACCTATGCCCTCTATCCATGTATACCTGTGAGCATATGCCATGTACCCTTCTTCAATTATTTTCATAATGAGAAAGGTTTCATCAAACACAGTTATTGTTTTTCCATGTAGGAATGTAAATAGTCCAACTTTGATAAGTTCCTTTTGATTTCCTTGATTACCTTCTCAAGCATCTCTTGCTTCTTGCGTCTGAATGTCAAATTTTCTATTCAACTCTGGTTTTTTCATCAAGAATGCTTGAAAGTCCTCTATTCTACTGAATGACCATATTTTCCCCTGAAAAAAGATACTCAGTTTTGCTGGGTAGGTGACCTTTGGCTTCAATCCCAGCTCTTTTGCCCTCTGGAATATCATATTCCATGCCCTTCAATCCCTCAGTGTAGAAGCTGCCAGGTCCTGTGCTATTCTGATTGTGTTTCCACAATATTGAAATTATTTCTTCCTGGCTGCTTGTAGTATTTTCTCCTTGATCTGGGGATTCTGGAACCTGGCTATAATATTCCTGGGAGTTTTCTTTTTGGGATCTTTTTCAGGAGGTGATCGGTGGATTCTTTCAACCTCTATTTTGCCCTCTGGGTCTAAAACATCAGAGCAATTTTCCTTGAGAATTTCTTGAAGGATGATTTCTAGGTTCTTTCTTTGATCATGGCTTTCAGGTAGTCCAATAATTTTTAAATTATCTCTCCTGGATCTATTTTCCAGGTCAATGGTTTTCCCATGAGATATTTCACATTGCCTTCTATTCTTTCATTTGTTTGGATCTGTTTAATAGTATCTTGATTTCTCATAAAGTCACTAGCTTCCATTTGCTCCAGTCTAACTCTGAAGGAATGAATCTCCTCAGTGAGCTTTTGAGATTCTTTTTCCATCTGGCAAATTCTACTTTTTAAGGCATTCTTCTCCTCATTACCTTTCTGAGCCTCTTTTGCCATTTGAGTTAGTCTATTTTTTAAGGTGTTATCTTCCTCAGTCAGGCTGTTGACTGTCATTTCATACTTTTCTTAAGGTCCTCTTTGGCCTGTAGCCAGCTTGTATTTTCATTTGGGGCTTTTGGTGCAGGAGTTCTGACCTCACAGTCCTCCTCCATGCTTTGAGCCTCTTTGCCCCTAAAATAGTAGTCCAATGTTGAACTTTTCTGTTTATTTTGTTTCATTTGCCTAGGCATATTGCCACTTAATTACTTGATTTTTGGGCTTGTTGACACAGTAGGACTCTGCCACCAGACAGGGGAGCTTCCGCCCAAATGTGGGGTCTTCACAACTTCCGCCAGTTGGGTGGCCTCTGTAAAGCCTCCGCCCACTCTGGCAAGTTGGATACCCACCCCAAACTTCCCCCCCAGACAACAATCCAGATCCAGGCAGTTTAAAGCAAGAGTGATTAACCCCCAGACTGATTGCTGGATCTCCCTACAATTCGCAGACCAGGAGCCAGAGCCACTACTGACACTGCAAAATGGCTTCTGTGCAGCTGTTTCTTCAGCAGCTTTTCGCCCCCAGGGGAGGAAGCCACGCCTTCCCCAAATACTGGTCCCAAAGTCCATAGGGCACTAACCTCTCACTTTGTCCTAGGCATATCTGTGCTGATAATTTTGGAATCACCACAATTGCTGGTGATCTGGGATCCCTCCAGCCAGCTGAAGGCCCGGCCACCTTGGGGCTAAAACCGCAGACCTGGGCTCGGCTCTGCTCGCTGTGCTGTTGGTTCCCAGTGCGCTGTGCTGCCTGCTCTCAGAGCGCTGTGCTGGCCGCTCCCTGCAGGGCTGCTGGGCTGTCCTCAGCAGGAGGTTAGCTTCTCTGTGCAGTTCTGTGGGTGTTGGGGCTCCAGAAGTTGTTCAGAGTCCCCTTTCACATTGTTTGAAATTTGTGTGGGGCAGAGCACATTGGAAATGCTGTTTCTACTCCGCCATCTTGGCTCTGCCCCCAACTTGATAAATCTAACCTCAAAATAAATAAGAAAGAAGTTAAGGAGGTGAAAAGAATTTTAGGGAAGGGAGATATGACAAACCTCTGGTGAAAATTGAATGGGGATAAAGAGGAATATACATTCTTCTCAGAGATATATGGCACATACACAAAAATTAACCATGTACTAAGGCATAAAAACCTCCCAGTCCAGTGCAGAAAGGCAGAAATACTAAATGCATCTTTTTTCAGATCATGATGCAATAAAAATCATATGTAATAAAGTGCCATGGAAAGATAGACTAAAAACTAATTGGAAACTAAATAATTTAATTCCAAAGAAGCAATGGGTCAAGCAACAAAATGTAGAACCAATCAATAACTTCATTCAAGAGAGTGACAATAATGAGACAGCATATCAAAACTTATGGGATGCAGCAAAAGCAGTTCTTAGAGGAAGATTTATATCTCTGAATGCTTACATGAATAAAAGAGAAAAAAAGAGATCAGTAAATTTGGCAAGCAACTGAGAAAGCTAGAAAAAGAAAAAAATGAAAACCCCCAATTAAATACTAAATTATTAATACTGAAAACCAAAGGGGAGATTAATAAAATTGAAATCAAGAAAACTATTGAATTAATAAATAAAACTAAAAGTTGGTTTTATGAAATCCTAAACAATAAAATTAATAAAACTTTAGTCAATTTGATTTTTAAAAAAAAGAAAGAAGAAAACTAAATTACCAGTATCAAAAATGAGAAGGGTAAATTTACCTCTAATAAAGAGGGAATTAAAGCAATAATTAGGAATTATTTTGCCCAATTATATGCTCATACATTTGACAATCTTAGTGAAATGGATGAATATTTATCTAAGTTGCCCAGAATAACTGAAGAGGAGGTAAAATACCTAAATAACCCCAACTCAGAAAAAGAAATTGAATAAATCATCAATGAACTCCCTAGGAAAAAATTTCCAGGGCTAGATGGATTTACAAGCGAATTCTATGAAACATTTAAAGAACAATTAATTCCAATACTTTGGGATTGGGAAAATTGGAGAAGAAGAGTCCTACCAAATTCTTTTTATGATACAGTTATGGCACTGATAGCTAAATTGGGAAGAGCCAAAACTGAGGGAAAATTTTATATACCAATTTCCCTCATGAATATAGATAAAATTTTAAATAAAATGTCAGCAAAAAGATTACAGCAACTTATCATTGGAATAATACACTTTGATCAGGTAGGATTTATTCCAGGGATGCAAGGATAGTTCAGTGTGAGGAAAACTATCAGTATTAATGATCATATCAACAACAAAACTAGTAGAAACCATATGATTATGTTACTAAATGCAGAAAAAGCTTTTGACAAAATACAACACCCATTCCTATTAAAAATACTGGAAAGCATAGGAATAAATGAAGTCTTCCTTAAAATAATAAATACCATCTATCTAAAACCATCAGCAAGTATTATATATAATGGGGATAAGCTAGAAGCATTTCTAGTGAGATTGGGGGTGAAATAAGGATGTCCAATGTCACCCCTGTTATTCAATTTGGTACTAGAAATGTTAGCTATAGCAAAAAGAGAAGAAAAAGAAATCAAAGGAATCAGATTAGGCAAAGCAGCAACTAACTTATCACTCTTTGCAGATGATATGATGATATACTTAGAGAATCCTAGAGAATCAAGTAAAAAACTATTTGATATAATAAATAAACTTGGCAAAATTGTAGGATAATAAAATAAACCCACACAAATCCTCAGCATTCTTCTATATTTCTAAAGAAGTTCAACAGCTAGAAATAGAAAGAGAAATTCCATTTAAAGTTACTGTAGACATTATAAAATATTTGGGAATCTACCTGCCAAAACAAACCCAGGAACTATATGAACACAATTACAAAACACTTTTCATACAAATAAAGTTAGATTTAAATAACTGGAAAAACACCAGTTGCTCATGGTTAGGCCAAGCTAATATAATAAAAATGACAATTTTACCTAAATTAGTTTACTTGTTTAGTAAACTAATTTAACTAATTTAAACTAAAAAACACCAGTTGCTCATGGTTAGGTCAAGCTAATATAATAAAAATGATAATTTTACCTAAATTAGTTTACTTGTTTAGTGCCATACAAGTCATTCTGACAAAAAAATCATACAAAAAAATCGTAACAAAATTCATCTGAAAGAACAAAAAGTCCAGAATATTAAGGGAATTATTGAAAAGAAATGCTAGGGAAAGTGGCCTATCCATACCAGATTTTAAACTGTATTATAAGGCAACAGTCATCAAACTACTTGGTACTGGTTGGGGAATAGAGTAGTGGATCAGTGGAATAGATTAGGTACACAAGACACAGTAGTCAGTGACTACAGTAATCTACTGTTTGATAAACCCAAAGACTCCAGCTTCTGGGATAAGAATTCACTATTTGACAAAAACTTCTGGGAAAACTGGAAAATAGTATCGCAGAAACTGGGTATAGACCAATATTTTATACCATACAGCAAAGTAAAGTCTAAATGGGTTCATGATCTAGATATAAAGGCTGATTCTGTAAGCAATCTGGGAGAGCAAGGGATAGTTTACCCGTCAGATTTATGAAGAAGGAAGGAATTTATGACCAAACAATAGATAGAGAGCATTACAAAATGCAAAATGGATAATTTTGATTACATTAAATTGAAAAGATTTTGTACAAGCAAAGCCAATGTAACTAAGGTTAAGAGGGAAGCAGAACATTGGGAAATAATTTTTACAACCAATGTCTCTGATAAAGGCCTCGTTTCTAAAATATACAGAGAACTGAGTCAAATCTATAAGAAGACAAGTCATTCCCCAATTGATAATTGGTCAAAGGTTATGAACAGGCAGTTTTCATAGGAACAAAATAAAGATATCCATAATCATTTGAATAATGCTCTAAATCACTATTGGTTAGAGAAAAGCAAATCAAAACAACTCTGAGGTACCACATCTCACCTGTCAGACTAACATGACAAAACAGGAAAATGATAAATGCTGGAGAAGATGTGGAAAAATTGGAACACTAATGCATTAGTGGATTTATGAGCTGATCCAACCCTTCTGGAGAGCAGTTTGGCACTATGCCCAAAGGGCTATAGAAATGTACATAAGTGACTTCTAGGACTCTATCCCAAAGAGATCATAGAAGTAGGAGGACCCATATGTACAAACATATTTATAATAGCTCTTTTTGTGGTAGCAAAGAACTGGAAATCAAGGGGATGCCCATCAATTGGGGAATGTTTAAACAAGTTGTGCTATATGAATGTAATGGAATACTATTGTGCTATAAGAAATGAGGAACAGATGGACTTTATAATAACCTGGAGACTTATATAAAGTGATGCTGAGTGAGAGGAGCAGAACCAGGAGAACATTGTACACAATTACAGACACAGTGTATCTGTGATGACTGACTTTGATAGACTGGGCTCTTCTATAAGACAACTCCAAAGGACTCATGATGGAAAAGGCTATTCACATCCAGAGAAAGATATATGGAGTCTGAATGCAGATTGAAGCAAATTACTTGCTCTCTCTCTCTTTTTGTTTTGTTTTGTTCCTTCTTTCACTTTGTTCATTCCATTGGTTATAATACTTCTTTGCAACTTGACTAATGTTTAATGTGAAGGTATTTGGAGAATCTACACCAGATTGCATGCTGCTATAGCAGGGGAGGAGGGAGAAGAGAGAGGAGGAGAAAATTTGGAACTCAAAAGCTTGTGGAATGGAATGTTGTAAACTAAAAGTAAATAAATATTTTTATTTATTTTTTATTTTTTTAAACAAATGCTTTATTAACTTCTGTTTTACATCATTCATTTCCGCCAGATTTTGAGTTACAATCATTTTCCCCCCATTATTCCCCTACCCAACCTCCCAGAATAGCAGTCCCACAAGATATCACTTCCTCCAATCTGCTCTCTCCCATACCTTCTCCCATACCCCCATCGACTTTTCCATTAGAGGAAGGTGAATCTTTGTGTCCCAATGCCTGCACATCTTATCTCCCAATTACAAGCAAAAGAGTATTAATAATAGTATTTATATATATTTGAAACATTTAATGTTAAGACCTCGAATTTCAGATCCATTTCCTTCCTCCCTTGTCACCCATTCCCTCTTGGGAGATAAGTAATTCAGTATATGTTGTACATGTCTAGCTATGCAAAACATTATCATAGTAGATATATTGTACAAGGCTGCTTATAATTCCCTCCCACTCATCCCATCCCCACCTGGTCCATTCCCTACATGATCCTGTCCCTCTTCTATAGTGGGTACTTCCAACCTCCCCTCCCCCAAGGATGCCCTCCCATCCATCATCCCTCCTCTCATCCCCCTTCCCCCTATCCTGCTGCAGGTTGAGATATCCCATTTAGTATGTATGTCATTTTCTCCCTGAACCAAATTCAATGTGAATGTGGTTTTGCCTTTTTAGCCTTCCTTATTCTCCCCCTCCTTTGCAACCACTTCCCCTTGCTTCTTCTACATGGGATAATTTACCCTACCCTGTCTCTCCCCATCTCCTCTTGCCACTTTCCTCTCTCACCTCATAATTTCATCCCTTGAGTATTCTCCCTTCCCAACAAATTCAACCTATGCCCTCTATCCATATAACTGTAACCATATACACACACATTCACATATGTATTCATATGACCACACCCCCTTCTTCCATTATTTTCATAGTGAGAAAGATATCATCAGTCACAGTTATTGCTTTTCCATATAGGAATGTAAATAGTTCAACTTTGATAAGTTCCTTTTGATTTCTTTTCCCTGATTACCTTCTCAGGCATCTCTTCCTTCTTGTGTCTGGATGTCAAATTTTCTATTCAATTCTGGTTTTTTCCTCAAGAATGCTTGAAAGTCCTCTATTCCACTGAATGACCATATTTTCCCCTGAAACAAAATACTCAGTTTTGCTGGGTAGGTGACCCTTGGGTTCATTCCCAGTTCTTTTGCCCTCTGGAATATCATATTCCATGCCCTTTGATCCCTCAGTGTAGAAGCTGCCAGGTCCTGGGCTATTCTGATTGTGTTTCCACAATATTGAAATTGTTTCTTCCTGGCTGCTTGTAGTATTTTCTCCTTGATCTGGGGATTCTGGAACCTGGCTATAATATTCCAGGGAGTTTTCTTTTTGGGATCTTTTTCAGGAGGTGATTGGTGGATTCTTTCAACCTCTATTTTGCCCTCTGGATCTAAAACATCAGGGCAGTTTTCCTTGAGAATTTCTTGAAGGGTGATTTCTAGGTTCTTTCTTTG
Organism: Gymnobelideus leadbeateri; assembly: GCA_011680675.1. NCBI lineage: Eukaryota > Metazoa > Chordata > Mammalia > Diprotodontia > Petauridae > Gymnobelideus > Gymnobelideus leadbeateri. The sequence goes on along the minus strand of WOXC01000444.1, from coordinate 436,970 downwards.
ATCATGGCTTTCAGGTAGTCCAATAATTTTTAAATTGTCTCTCCTGGATCTATTTTCCAGGTCAGTGGTTTTTCCCATGAGATATTTCACATTGCCTTCTAATCTTTCATTTGTTTGGATCTGCTTAACAGCATCTTGATTTCTCATAAAGTCATTAGCTTCCATTTGCTCCAGTCTAACTCTGAAGGAATGAATCTCCTCAGTGAACTTTTGAGATTCTTTTTCCATCTGGCAAATTCGACTTTTTAAGGCATTCTTCTCCTCATTGCCCTTTTGGGCCTCCTTTGCCATTTGAGTTAGTCTATTTTTTAAGGTGTTGTTTTCCTCAGTCAGGCTGTTGACCCTCATTTCATACTTTTCCTGCATCCTTCTCATTTCTCTTTCCAATTTTTCCTCCACTTCTCTTATTTGATTTTTAAAGTCCTTCTTAAGGTCCTCTATGGCCTGCAACCCGCTCATGTTTTCCCCTGGGGCTTTTGGAGCAGGACTTCTGACCTCACAGTCCTTTTCCCGCTCTATGCCCCCAAAATAGGAGTCTAGGGTTGCATTTTTCTGTTTCCTTTGCCTTGGCATGTTGCCACTTAATTGCTTGACTTTTGGGCTTGTTGCCACACTATGGCTTTAAGGCCAGATAGAGGAATTTTCGTCCCAAACGTGTGGGGGGCAACTTCCGTTTCTGGCAAGCTGTAAACCCACCCACGACTTCCACCCTAGATCACAATCCAGATCCAGGGAGGTTAAAGCAAGAGCGATTACCCCCCAAGACTGATCGCTGGATCTCCCTACAATTTGCAGGCCGGGAGCCAGAGCTGCCTCTGAAAACTACAAAATGGTGTGTCTCCTCAGCGGCTTCTAGCCCCCAGGGGAGGAAGCCGAAGCATTCCCCAGATACTGGCCTCAAAGTGCATAGGACACTAACCTCTTACTTTGTCCTAGGCATGTCTATGTTTATATTTCTGAAGTCGCCACAGCTGCTGGTGTTCTGGGGTCTCTCCAGCCGGCTGCTGGCCCTGCCGCCCTGGGGCTAAAACCTCGGCTCATGCGGACCTGGGCTCGGCTCGGCTCCCTGCGCTCTGCTTGCTGCCAGGTCCCAGACCTCTGCGCTGGTCCTTCCTGCCGGGCTGCTGGGCTGTCCTCAGCGGGAGGTTAGCTTCTCTGTGTTGTTCTGTGGGTGCTGGGGCTCCAGAAGTTGTTCAGAGTCCCCTTTTACATAGTTTGGGGGGAATCTGGGGGCAGAGTGACTTGGATGAGCTGTTTCTACTCCGCCATCTTGGCTCCGCCCCATAAATATTTTTTTAAAAAGAACACTTAGTTGATTCTCACTATGTAAATCAATTTCCTACTGACTAATCTCTTATCATTAATAATAGCTATCATTTTTATAGCACTTTTAAGGTTTCCAAAGGAATTTCCAAACATCTTCTGATTTTATCCTCACAAACAAATATGTAAGATAAGTGCTGTTATTATTTCTATTCTTACAGATGAGGAAACTGAGTCACACGGAGGTTGACTGGTCCAAGGACCCATCCATAGTGTCAAGACCTTTTTGACCAAAGTTTAGTGTTAGTGAATTTTCCTAATTCTTAAAGGATGACAGTAACTTAAACTGGGAATCAAAGGAACTTAAGTATTCCTCTTTCAAGTTCAACTAGGTGACTAAGTGGGTAGGATGCTGAACTTGAAAATGAAGACCTGAGTTCAAATCCTGACAAGGCAGCTTGTTAACCTTGTGACCCTGAGCAAGTCACTTAAACTTTTTCAGCCTCAATTTGTTTGCTTTTATCTGTAAGGGAATCATAAAAGCACCTACTTCACAGGGTTGTTGTGAGGATTAAATGAGATGACATATGTAAAGTACTTTGCAAACCTTCAAACACTATATAATTGGCAGCACTATTAAATTCCAGATCCTGGATTATGATTCCAGATTAGGCCATAATATTTCTTTGATACAGAAAAAAGTCTTGTAATGGTTCTCTTGATCTAACTTATTGAGACAGTAGAAAGGGAGGCATATCTCTTTTGGAGCTGTTGTCTCAATATTTTAGACAAATACAGAAAAAGTGGACATCCTTAGCTCTAGTCGTTTTGGGGGTGGCATAATGAAAAACGTTGCACTTAGAATCAAGAGTGACCTGAGTTTCAAATTCTGTGGTGGGAAGTAGAGAAGAATTTCTAGGTTCATTTCAAATAGTTTGAAGAGCTCTGCTAGAGGTGGTCAGCTACAGATTCCAGATGACCTCCCTTTTTGATCCTCAGTTTCCTTATCTATAAAATACAGATAATAATACCGATGCAGAACCCAGTACAGTGTGGTATAGCAGATAGCATGTTGGACTTGGGTTCAAGAAAACCTAGGTTCAAATCCTGCCCCGATAGTTTAAACTTGGTGTCCAGAGCTAGTTTATCTCTGTCTGCCTCAGACAACTTCATAGGATTCACCCAGGTTGTATCTGCATTGGTGGAAATTGTTCTTATACCAGGAGTTTCCATGCTGCTGCAATTACGTATTCCCCCAGGAATTCCGCAGGAGAACCAATCTCATGGAGTTGTTATAAGGCTCAAATGAAATAAAGTATATTAAAAAACTTTGCAAAACTTAGAATACTACATGAATGTCAGCTCTTATCATTACTTATCATTGATATTATATAATTAAAAACAATTACCACTGTTATCATTTTATCATTGATGAACCAGTACTCTGTTCTCGGGCTTAGGTACTGACCTCGTGATTTCTTTGGTATAATGGACTCCTTCACAGATGTAGATTAGGGCATTAAGAAATAATTGCAGAACATCACACAGTCAAATAAAAGTAAGAGTCAGGACTTCAGCCCAGATTTTCTTGTTTCCAAGGCCAGCTCTGTACCTATTATGCCACACAACCTTTGTTATTATATCCCCTAATATTAGCATATTACATTTAGAAAATAACCAGGCGGAGCTGTTGTCTCAATATTTTCATTTTCATTCAGTTATTTCAGTCATGCCTGATTCTTTATGACCCCTTTTGGTGTTTTCTTAGCAAAGATACTGGATTGGTTTGCCATTTCCTTCTCCAGCTCATTTTACAGATGAGGAGGGCTTAAGTGACTTGCCTAGGTTACTCAGCTAGTAAGTGTCTGAGGTCAGATTTTAATTTAGGTCTTCCTGACTCCAAACCTGGCATTCTATCCACCGTAACAACTAGCTGCCCTAATCTGATGACTACTATAAAACAAAACACTGCTATGTGTTCCATTGAAAAAAAATTAGGTAAGATTTATGGATGTTATCAATATGCTTTGTTCTATTTAAGTAAATAGTAAATTCTATTTATAAATAGAGATTGCTATACTTACTTAGTACATAACACCGACTCATTCAAGAATCTGTATAATTTAAGGACAACTTTAGCAGAAAAGAGTAAACCATTCACTAACCTGAAAGGGGTGAAACCATGCTGGCTACAGGCAGTAAAATCCAGTTTAGGAGAGTTGCCTGGAAGTTGCTTTCAATTATTGACTTATGTGAAATTAGTGTTTAATCTAGGTCATTGTAAAGAACCTTATCAAAAGTCATTCAAGGTAATTGTCACACCCTGACTCAGCATAAGCATAGAGGCCAGTTCATCAAAACTGAAGTACCCTCATTGGTGTTCAATTTTTTGGCCTTGTTGGCAGTAAAGGGGGAAGAGGGAAGAAAAAAACTCTGAATGTCATACTCATACAACCATAAAGAATGATCCTTTCTATGTCAAATATAAGGGTTTCTTCATTATCCATTGTCCTGGCATGCTCCAGGAATTAGAAATCAGTACCATCAAATGATGGACATTTACATGAGCTATAATCAGTAACAGTGACTTTTCTATTGATGAGATACAGGGTGTGTAGTGCCATGTCATAAAGCTTAGGCTGAGTTGCAAGCTCTATAAAATCACATGGGTACTGTTAAGCCTGCTATAGGTGTGAGATTTGGACCTGCTGTCAACAGCTTACTTAGAATGAGTTTCATTAGTGACAGTTGTGCTATACTTAATGTGAAGTAGCAGGAGAAAAACTCCAGTAATAAGGTTGTAAAGAAAGAACAGTCAATCCAGAATGGATAATAGTATTCAAGGGCAACTTACAGTGTTTGAAAATAAGACAACTTAAGTTCTCCAGAGATAGTCTTGGATTGGAGATGACAGGATGCATAGGGAGAGTTTGGGAAATGGAACCTGAGTTTGAATCTTGACTTTGCCATACCTGTGTAACCTGTGTGACCTTAGCCAAGGACTTTAACCTATGTCTCAGTTTCCTCAAATGTAAAAGAGGGCATTAGGCTAGATCTCTTAGGGATCTTCCAGCTATAGATTTATGCTCCTATGATTTTATAAATGAGGGCTCAATGAAGACAGAGGAAAATTATTTTATACTTTGTTTAATTTGTATAGCCATGTAAATTGAGGAACACAATGCCCACATGTTGTCTGAATGGGTCTCACCATCCAAAAGAGACATCACCTGGGGCTGAATAGGGAAACATCTGGAAGGCATAGAAGAAAATCGTTACAAACCTAATAGGTAATGTTGCAAAACTCAGTTGACCTGAATTTAGTGAATCTCTTCCATTGGCTGACATAGATTCTGAAAATATAGCTGGAGAGAACCGAAAAGAGGAGGTGGAGGGGAACTCTTCTACTTTTTACACATGTTTCTAGTTCCCTTCAGATGAAATTTACATATCATAGTAGCTTAGGACGGAAGAAGCCATGATTTAGATAACTACATTGGGGATGCTTTGTAGGGAAATAGCTAGGGTTTGTAAGCCAGCTGTGAGAACAGGGAGTGGGCAGAGGGGAGGAGCACTTCATTAATTAGGAACCTTTTTTTTTTTTTAACAGTACAAGAGTGATGGAAGAGCTTATAGAAAATTAAAACTGTGAATCATTCTAAATAAAAAGGTGGCAAACACTATGGACAGATAGTGCTACAGTTTCCTCTGCTTGTTTTTTTCACTGACTCTCCTCAGCTCCCAAGTATCATTTCCACATGATATTTTGGTAAGGAAAACCATCATGCTGGTTCCATTTAACCACATCACTTCATCTCACTTTTTCATCAGCTCCTTGGGAAGAAAAGTAAGCCCATGAAATGATCAGATTAGCCAATTAGCAATGACATCACTGAATTCAGATGTTTTAATGGAGATTTTAGAGACCCAGATAAATACCTACAAGTCACAATGTGATAATTAAGACTAGAGTCAGGACCTAAAACAAAAACAGTGCCTGTAACAATGACTTATCTTCTAATTCTACATGAGTATTGGGGAGCAGCAGTAGCAGCCACATTGGGGTGTGGAAATAAACCACTATTAGAGTGTCCTCTTGTTTGAATATATAGTTGTTCACTTAATGTTTAGGGCTCTCCAAATTTTACCTGACCAAAACCTATTTAAGGGAAAGGAGCAGTTTTGAAGACTTCTCTTTTCCACCTTAGATCATTGTAACTAACTTGGTCAGGCAGCCTAGCCTCCTAATTGTAGTATGACCCTTTGATGTGTCTGTGGGATATGGAAGAGACTAAGCAGGAATTGTCTGCCATTCAGAAGAACTGGTATGCCTTGGATGCCCTGTCCCAACTCAAGATAATGTACTTGTGCTACAAGGTTCTATTGGGTTCTCCATGCCATCTGGTCTTGATGATAGGAATGAGGAAAACAAGTCAATCACCCAATATGAGTAGAAATTCATTGTTGTCAGGACTTTTGGAAATAAGGAAGCAAACCTGGGGCAGTAAACATGGAGGTGGCAGTTATGTTTGTCCTGAGGGTAGATTGATCTGAGACCCAGCTGTAGGCCCTCTGGGGAGTTTTTGAAAGTTTGGCAGGGAATTCCTAGGACCATGGGAACCACTTCCTTTTACCAATTTCTTTCATTTTCTTTTGTCTATGACTTTAATTCATTTTTATCCTGTCTTCTTTTAAATTACCTGCAAACTTACTTCTACCAGAAAAGATTGGATTTATTATGATTTTACATGATTTTGATAAAAAGACCATTTGCTTAAAGTTTAAACAAAAGTTCAAGAGGGTTTCAAACTTTATGTTTCCATTGTACAGTGATTCATTTTATCCGTTGCTGGATAACAACTGACTCTGACCTTGTCTATAGTTCCTACCTTCAATCATGGTACTCTGATTACTCACTTAGTATGACAAACAAACATTCAATCCCTGTTGTATATACAGTCTTCCCCATAAAGGAAAAAAAGTGATATCAAACTTCTAAAATATACACAGAAAAAAATGTGCAAAAGGTGGTATAGATAGGACAATTTTTATTAATTTATTAAAATTAGTGTTACATATTTTAACAATTATATAATAGCATATATATGTATAGAATATATAGCACTAGATGCATGTATGTATATGTACATGCGTTTTTAAAAAATAATTCATAACAAATTCACGGTTCTTTTTTCAGTAAGCTTTCTTATTTCACTTGAATTTTTTGAGCCAGATGCCTAGATTATTCTAAATTTACTAAAAAAATTATATGGCCTCTAACTTAACTTCTTCATTTGTGCCTGGCTCTATATTTGAAGAGTTTTATATGTTATGCTGGAATTTCTGTGTGTTCAACATTAATGACGACATGCTGTTTAGCAGTCAGGTCAACAAAAATTAGAAATGCAGCAACTTTTTAGCACCATACACAGAAAGTGAAAATAAATTTCTTTGTTAGGATTTTATAGCCCATCACAACCTAGCCCAGATCTCCTTTTCCAACTTTATTTATACATTACTTTGCTCCCTGTACTCTATGGTCCCCCAAAAGATGACTTTCTTGCTGTTTCTTACACATGACACACCATTTATCACCTCTGATCCTTTGCAAGGCTGTTCAAATCTGTTCCAGCTTCACCTGCTGTTCTTTTTTGTTTCCCCAGCTGCTAATGCCCTACCCTCTAATTTACCACATATTCATTTTAGGCATATTTTATTATGTTTCCTATTAATATATTATTATATTGCATGAGATATAAAACATATTACATATCCTATTATACATTATTGATATAATATATAGATGATATACAATGTATCATATTTTATATTATATTATAATATATTCTACATGATATTACTATGTTGTTAGGATATAGTATATATTAACATAGCACATATTTATAATAGGTTACTTGTCAAATCATGCATGACACATGACATATATCATAGGTCATGTTACAGCACACAGCATATTTCACATGACATGACAATGTATATGTCATACTATATGCAATATATTGACATATATTGCTATAATATATTAGTATATCATAGCTTATGATGTATGATATATAAAATATACTAATGTATTTCTATATGCACTTGTCTCCTTTATAGAATGCCAGATGCTTAAGGGCAAGGACTGTTTCTCTTCTATCCCTGCATTCTCCACACTTGGCGTAGGTTTTCAGTGACTGCTTATGGGTTGATTTATGGATTCAGATAAAAGTAGGAAAAAGAAGTGGGGATACATTCTTTAGTGATTAGTGAGATTGAAAGCTCTTTAGTAGCCGTGGACAACTATTCTGGAGGTTAAGTCCATAGTCTAACATCTGCCATAGAAGACTCAGTTCAAGCACCATCTTCTGCAGAATACTGCTAATGCCTTCCTCCAGGAATTGCATTGTTGCTACTTCATATGCGTTCTGTATAAAGAATGTAAGCTCCTTGAAGACACAGGCTGTTTTCCTGTTTTGGGGGGTACCTCCAGTGCCTGGAAAATAATAGGCTCTTAATGAGTACCTTTGAATACATTGAAATAATGCGACTCTAGGCAATTCTTCTAAGCACATCTAGCACATCTCTGCGAACTGATGTTTTCAACCTCTTCCTCATAGTTATATAAGAAATTACGGAGCTGAAGCACTTTGAAATTCTTTAGAAGAAAAACAAACAAGCACAAACTTCTGACTATAATAAAGATAATAAATGATTGCTAATTTACCAATGTGCTGAAAGAAAATAAAATTTCCACTGATAATATCTAAATCAGTAGATATTATGGAAACCATTATGGAAGCAGTGTGATGCAGTGGGAAAACTCCTAGATTTGGGGTTAAAAGAACTGGGTTTGAATTCTTCCTATCTGTGAAACCTTGGACAAGTCACTTAATCTTTCTTTGATATCAGTTTCCTCATTTGTAAAACAAGAGAACTGTACTCAGTGACTTGTAAGGGCCCTTCTAGGTCTAAATCTATCTAGTGATTCTTTGAGACAGCTCAGTGGCACAAAGCATAGAGTACCAGACCTGGAGTCAGGAAGACCTAAGTTCAAATTCCGCCTCAGACACTGACTAGCTGAGCAAGTCACTTAACTCTGTTTGCCTCAGTTTCCTCATCTGGAGAAGGAAGTAGCAAACCATTCTAGTATCTTTGCCAAGGAAATCCCAAATGGTCTATGAACCGTCTCAAAGGCCTGGACTACAACAAATGATCCTTTATCTCCAGGCTCAGAAAGTTCAGTAGAGCCCGAGATATGAGACAGTAAGGTACCAAAATTAAAATCAAGCACTCAAACATCAGTAATTTTCAGTAAGCATGGTCTGAAAACGTGGTGAATACTATGTTACCATAAACACAACTTAAGGACAAAATTTTTAAATATGATTCAGTTACAAGAGAGGGTAGTTCCTTTTCTGAGTAAGTAAAAAGACTCATAACCCTGACTCCTTTCCATCTTAATGAGTTTCTGCTGCAATGAAAGTAGACTAGTAAATCATTTGTAAAGCACTCATATTCACAGAGTTTTATGTACCTGTAATAAAAATGGAATGAAATAGGGTTCAGTGCCCAGGATACTCTAAATAGAAGCAAGCCATAAATGTAAAGTAATGAACACCTAAACAAAGAAAACATACTGTAATGTAAATTATATAAAAAAGGTTAATAATGTGACCTTGGGCAAGTCATTCAACCTCTGTGGAACTCAGTTTCCTTATCTCTTAGTGAGATTAAACTAACACCAAATGATCTCTAAGGTCCCTCCTAACTCTAAATCCCATAATCCTCTGGTACTTGAGTATAAGGATTAGCCAAGACATAGAGAGGATATGGTTAAAAAAGAATCCCCATAAGTAATTTAAAAAATGATTGTGATCAGTTCTCTACTTTGAGAAGTATCAGAGCCATACACTAAATGATCAAAGCATTTGTAAATGATGAAAGAGGAGCCCATTTAAAAAAATGGATCAAATAATTGCCAGAGAACTGCTGTGACTTTATACCTTTAAATAAATGTTTACCAACTTTCAATAGCCTTTCTTTTCTTATTCATGTTATTACTGATTTTATTCCTATAATACTTAATCATTATCTTTCTGACTTTGCTTACTATAAATGAATCAATTAATCATACTTTCTACTTTCAGTTTCTTCCACTCTCTGTTTTGTATTTCTGGGATTGTTTTCTTTGCTTAACTTATCTTCTTAGGATAATCTGACCAGTGCTGACTTTATGTACATCTAGAGATGGTAGGTCATTTGGTCTATAGAGTGTGATATTGTAAAGCCACGCACAAGCAGCTATCCAGAGTACTGGTGCTGTGAACAGCTTTCAAGGTTCTAATTACATAGTATAGTGATCTCTGTATTTATTCAGTAACAAATCCAAGCAAAACATTCATAGAAAATCAAAATAGAGCATTCAGAGTGTTACAACTTATCATGGAAAATCAAAATACAGCATTCAGTATGTCACAACTTAACAACTTATCACTAAAATGGCCTCATAGTTTTCACCAAACTGGTCACATCACACAGTTTTAAACAAAATACATTCATTTAGACAATCACAGTACATTCATTTAGACAATCACAAAATTCTTAATTTAATCACAAAGTATAAAAGTCAAAGTTCTTCACTCCTAGGTCACAGTAAATCATAATCTTCTCAGTTAGTACACAGTATCCAAGTAAAGTCTTCTTTCAGCTTGACTCAAGGCTGGCTCTCAGCTTCCATGGTTCCTCTTCCATGGTCCCAGCTCCAATTGTCACCTGGGTTCAAAGTCAGGCAGCTCCCAGTTCCTTGTCCAGCTCCTTGTCCAGTTCTTCATCCAGTTCCCATTCCTTATTGAAATTTGCAGTGTCCAGTCCACCTCAAGTCCTTCACAGTTCCCGTTTCTGGGAAGACAGAGCTTGACAGAGCCACAATAATATTCTCACACATTGCTGGCACCATCATCAATTCATTATCTGCCTGTGAAATCAACTCAGACCCACCAACAAGGTCTGAGAACTCAACACAAATCAACAACATAGAAATCAACACAGACCCACAAACAAGGTCCAAGAGGTCAGCACAAATCATCAGTATAGTCCTAGGATCTCCAAAACCCTCTCCCAGGATGTAGTAGCAAGCACCCCAGCATACCCAGGGTGGCTGCCAACACAGGTTCTTAGATCTCCTTTTCTAAAGGAAAGCAACTCAAAATGGGTTAATAATCTTGCTTTAATCAAACATATGTCATTTACCTAGTTCAGGGGAAAACATTAGCACCCAAACTTCAGAGAATACAAACAAGTTACAAGAAGAAGTTACAAACAGCAGACAGGCTTCCAAAAATTTGGCCATTACATCCATATCTAGTCACAGTTACCAGAGAGGGAAGCACCAACATCTGGGTTTTCAAAGCCAGGGGGCTCAATGGCTGCCTAGAGTCCCATATGGTCAAATCACACAACTCTTCTCAAAGTGAGCACCAAAACAAAACCTCACATCATGATATATATAGCCTTATTCTGGCTCAGAGAATGTCACAACCCTCTTGACCCACTGCCCAATCACAAAGCACCAAGGCATGGGCATTCCTGAAAAATAAGCTACAGGGTCCATGTGGCCACATTCAGCCTATTAGGGGGCAGAGTATATTTTCAAATCAAAGAAGATTCTCAGAGTCACTTAAGCCTATCAAAGGGCCTAGGGGCAGGGAAGATCTTAAATTCGCATTCCCATAACACAGGACTTCTGTAAACATACAACCAGAAAATCCTTTTTCAGGGCTTCCAGTAAGGTCCCAGGGCTTCTATACAAAGTATCACAGATAGAGCAGACAGAGTTCTGAGATATCACAAGTTTTCTCCTTCTTGACTCTGCCACCACTCTAGCCAAGACCTCTCCTTATATATGGTCATTGGCTCCTACTCTTTCTGTTGCGGGAGTTTGTGAGTTCTCAGGTTCACACGTTGTGGGATTCACATGTTCTGTTTCTTGACAGACTTGATACAAGGCTCAAAAGAAACTTGAACTGAAACTAGGTGTTAATTCAATAGCTGAAATAAGGTGTGAACTACTGTGCTTGCCTTTACAGATGTAAAAGGGACCATACTTACCCTCACAGAGATGTCATAGTTTCTGAATTTCTCTTGTTAGAGATTTGCTTTTCACAATCCTTCTTTCTGTCGTATAGTGACCCTTAAAAGAACATGCATTATAAGAGTTTAATGTATTAAAACTACTAATGCCTTAGTGCATATTACTTTATAAAGGGTTTTAAACCCTAGAAAAAGAGGATAGAACAGTATGGAAACAATAGTCCTCTGGATCTGGGATGCGCTAAAAAGGGAGAAAAGGACACAGAAAGTAAAAGTGAGGGACAAATATATAGATTGGCTTAGACATATAGATAGATATAAATGATGCATGGATGGATGGATGGATGGATGGATGGATGGATGGATGGATGAATAGATGGATTAGTTGGTTGTTGTCCTTTGTCCTTGAAGAGGACCAAACTGACATCTCTATGTTGGGGGTAAGGTACAGTTTGTTCAACTGTGGCTGATCAGACCAGTATCAACTCAGAATGTTCTACTAAAGGTCAGGCACAAATAGTCCATGTGAAAATTTGGGGTGGAGATGTCTCTAAATTTGTGCATCTCACGTTTCTTTTGATCTATGCAATTCTGCTTTGCTCATAGAGCATAGGGCCTTCTTTGATGCAGACATGCCTTGGTGGGTGATCCTTTGCCAGTGTCTCTCATGTTAAGCAATCCCTTCTAAAGTTCTTCAGAGGGACTTTCGAGAGTGTCCTTGTATCTAATGGATAGATGGATAGAGCATTTACTATATGTCAGGCACTTTGTTAAGTACTAAGGACAAAGCAAAGAAGATATTCCTTTCCCTCAAGGAACTTACATTCTAGGCAGAAGACAAGATATAAAGGAAAACTGTAAAGGAGCTGGAAGGTATGCATTGGATAAGTCAAGGAAGTAAAGTGAGACTTGCATCCCAGCTTGGATTTCCGCCCCCATCTTCATCTGCATTAGAGGCCAAGGTGGTTCCAGAAGCAGAGAAACTAGAGATGAAGGCCAGAGTAGAAGAGTCACAATCTGGAGATGGCCATGCAATGTGCTTGCTACTATAGGTTTCTTTTCTTTGTTGCCTTCCCGTTTGCCTCTTTGTCTTTGAGGGATGGTGTCTCACCAGATCTCAGCAGCTAAATTGACTTGATGGTGCTAAGCCTTTAGCTTAGACAATGGGAAACCCCTGAGTGGCATTTTTGGGCCTTGTTCTGTATTATACTCCAGCAAAGGTGGTTTCTTATTTTATCCTTGACAGTGGCCCTGGGGATTTGGTAAATAGGGAAGATTGAGGTCTGCTATTATCCTCTTCATCTCAGTTACATAATGATAGCTGTGGGTAAATGGCATTACTTAGTTCGATATCCTGAAAGCCCACTGAGGCCTGGTTGTTAATGGATTTACTTTCCTTCTCTGTTGGTCAGTGAAGTCAGTAGACAGGAGGCCATAAACACTGAGCAGCTGGAGGAATTGAGTATCTTTATATATCACCTTTCATAACTTTATACAAAGCTTTTTTATTTTTTCAAGAGAAGAAAGGCTGCTCTCAAAAGTCTTATTTAAAAATGCTAGTTTCCTTTTCAGTTCTTTAGATTGTCTCAACCAAATATGTCTTTAGTTATTAAAATTCACAACATTTATTGCAGAGCTTCAGAATGTATCCAAGATTTCTGAGATTATAAGATAAAATCTTTCAAATCCTTGATTCTTACATTGTAATAGAACATATTTCAGTTCTGTGTTTTATGTGATAGATTCTGAATAATAATAACCAATATTCATATAATATTTTAAGGTTAACCTAACAACTCTATGAAATAGGCATAACAGGTGTTATTAATTTCATTTTATAGATGAGAAAAATGAACCTCAGAAAAGATAAGTGACTTGTTCAAGTTCAAGCAGTTAGTTTCAGATGAAGATTTTGAACTTTCTCACTCCTGACTTCAAGTACAGCATTCTACCCACTCTTATAAGTTTTCTCTGTAGAAAAGTGACTTTGCTTGTTGGTGTATGCCTCATTAAAAAATAGGTCTACTGAACATTGTTCCATTTTAAGATTATTAAATGAAAGAAAAATAAAATATGTATCAAACTAGGATGAATGTCATAATCTTATCCAATTCTCCCAGTCCAATATTTATACCATTCTTAATGGGAGTTATGTGCTAAAGAATAAAACCCAAACTATGTAATTATTTAACTATAAAATTCTACCTTCTAATTTTAACTCAGCATGACTGTATTCAATAAGCGGAGGTGGAGCTGAATTATGCTTAATATCATGCATTAAAAAAAGGTTTGAATATACTAGTTTGCTGATTTTGAAAAGTTTTTTTAATGACAAGTTAGGACTCTTCATAAAAACAATGTTTAGGTAACCAAAAATTGTTTTTTGTTATTATTCTTTCTCACAGGCTTTCACCTCTATCACAAGTTGCCTACAATAGTGCCTGAAAGCTGCCTTCTTATCATGGTTGGACTTCTACTAGGTGGGATTATATTTGGAGTAGATGAAAAGTCTCCACCGGCAATGAAGACAGATGTATTTTTCTTATATCTCCTTCCACCCATTGTTCTTGATGCAGGATATTTTATGCCAACCCGTCCTTTCTTTGAGAACATTGGCACCATATTCTGGTATGCAGTTGTAGGGACCCTTTGGAATTCTATTGGCATTGGGATCTCTCTGTTTGGCATCTGCCAGATTGAAGCATTTGGCTTGACTGACATCACTTTGCTACAGAGCCTGCTTTTTGGCAGCTTGATTTCAGCTGTGGATCCCGTGGCTGTGCTTGCTGTCTTTGAAAACATTCATGTCAATGAGCAGCTTTACATCCTGGTATTTGGAGAGTCACTGTTGAATGATGCCGTGACAGTGGTAAGTTGTTTTTTCCAAATTTCATTCTTGCTATTGAGTGATAACAAGTCCTACTTCCACCTTTTTTTTTTTTTTTTGCATCCAAATTCCTATCTGGAAATGCTAAGGAGATGCCTCCAGCACAGTTATGCTGCATTCAAATCTGGGACCATACAAGCTAATTTTTAATGTCAGAGGAGACTTCAAAGTGATGCTGATGTATGGATCTTTAATGGCTTCCCATGCTGAGTTATTTCCAAAACAGTACTCTTTGATCATAATTCAGGGGATTTATCAGTTATTGATGAGAACCCATGCTAACAGTATCTTGTATATATGATACAATGATATACAAATCAGAAAATGGGTAAATAATGCCTGATAATAAATAAGACTCTTTGGGTGTGTCATTTCAAACTGTTAATAAGGAGTTTTGTTAATGAGAATTCATTTTTTATTTTGTTAATGATTTTAATATAGATTTATTATTTCAGTCTGTCTTTCTCCTGTAATTCAATAGATATTTATCTTTTTTTATCAGTGAATGTGTTTTCTAGAATGAAAATTAATTTATAGGATAGCATTTACTTTGGAGGCAATAGAGTTGCCCCACTGTCAACACTGAAAGTTTGGAGCCCCAGCCTGAAATCCTAGGAGGGCAGTAGGGAGAGAGAGGACAAAGAAATTTCCTGTTCCCCCTACCCCACACTAACATCCTGCTACCACACTACAGGCACCGTTGCAAAGGAGATGATTGAACTTCCCACCAGCTGAAGGTCTTTAAAGCTGTCACTACTTAGGTAGATCATTTGTTGCAGAAAAAAAAGAAAAGAAAAGAAAAAGTACCCTCTAGGACTCAGAAATTCATAGACCAAACCTGCCTGAGACTATGAGTTGTAGCTATGAAGTCTGAACTCAGTCCAAAGGCTGAACTTGAGGACCTAGAGGGCCACATGTGGCCTCTAGGTGACAGGTTTCCCGATTCTGCTGGTTTAAACCAAGCATTCATGTCTTTTGGATATTTCTGATTCTTTATTATTCACCATTTCCCATCATTAGTTCAGATACTCTGAAGTTGACCCTGTACTTTCATCTACATAGAACTGTTTACATTTCTTTATTAATCCACTTAATTTTTTCCTATTGAAACAGAAGGTATAATAAAAGGAAATAGTATATTAAATAAGAAAGAACTGAGATAGGGAAATAACCCATGTTAGTGGGGTTATAACTCAGTCTAGGGGCAGCCACCTGGAAAGTACATTACCTGGGTCCAAATCTTGCCTCTGGTTCTTATCGCCTTTTGTGACCTTGGACCAATCATCATGGCCCTGGGCCTCAGTTTCCTCATCCGTTAAATGGGGAGATTGTACTAAGTGGCATCTGAAGTCTATGATCCTATGCTGCTTTACAATCAAATGTTTTCTTTAATCATGTCGGTTAACCCAATTAGTAAATGTTTTGTTGACAAAGAAATTCTATTCCTCTGTAGTTGGAAGCTTTACTACAAACAAGTTACACTCTAGAAGCCATAAATTCCACTTCTTTAATCCATTCTTTGTTAACAGTGATTTGTTAATAACTTACCTGCACTGTATTTTAGCTGGAAACATTTTACACCCCATTAAGATTCCCAGAAGAATCCAGTTCCTTCATGCTGACTTGCATATGAATTTGTGCACATTTTCCCATTGACAAGGCATTTTGCTGTGTCTTGTCCAACTCTAGGTGACCCTGTTTGTCTTTTGCAAAGAGACTGAAGTGGTTTGCCATTTCCTTCTCTAATTCATTTTTACAGATGAGCAAACTGAGACAAACAGGGTTAAGGACTTGCCTAGGATCACACAGCTTGTGATGTCTGAGGCTGGATTTGAAGTCATGTCTTCCTGACTCTAGGTTCCAGCACTCTATTCCCTATGCCACCTAGCTGCCCTTGACAAAGCATGGAAGGATATATAAATTCATGTATAGTCATCATGAATAAATAGAATGTCTTATGAATTTTCATGAGTCTTATATTGTACAACTAAGAGTCCTAGAAGGGTACAACTGAATTTTGAAAAAAGGGATAAATTAAAGAGAACTAATAGCCATGTGTCTGTACCTGATGTTGCTGTGCAGGGAAGTTTATAGGTGTTGGAAAGTCAGGTTAAACCATTTAATGTAAAATTTAGAATTAGATGTCATGCCTCTGAACTACTTTGTCCCTCCATTTTTAAATAATTCAGTGGTTTAATCTTTTACTCCATGGCTTCTTAAACTTTTTCCACTAGCGACCCCTTCAGCACTTCTTAAACTGAGTCGTGACCCCAGGTCACTACTCACAGTTTAAGAACTGTCATTTTTTAAATGTAGAGAAACTATATCAGTTGGAGAAAATCATAGTTAACAGGAAGATAAAAATGCCTCTGCCTCACCACTGTGGACCCAGACCATGTTAGTCCCATAGATACCCAAAAGAACCTTTGGTAAAATGATATTTCATGTGTGCAGAGGTTGGGTAGGCTCATTACAGACCTATACTTTGGTAATAAGATCCAGAGGCACATGCACAGCAGTGATGGATGTTTCGGCATTGAACCTTCAGGGGAAAAAATAATTGTGGAAAGAGAGGGAGTGCTGACACAGGCTGGGGCAGTGGGCCAAGCCAAGGAGTTGCCATTCCAAGTCTGAAAGGAGGAACAAGGACAGAAAAAGAAGGAAGAGCTATCCAGCTCAAACAAAAAGGAGTGGAGTTATTCTTTAGATGTGGAAGCACTTGTCATATGGCCAGTGGGTATAGGTCAAAATAATGGTGCAGTAGTTGCAAATGAAAGAGACTTTCAAAACCCAGTATGCATTCTGTGAGGGAAAGGACACACCAAAAATCCTATGGTTCTGGCTACACAATGCCAAAATATCAGTCAATTCAGTTGAAATTTTAGTCCAACAAATGAATATTGTATCTTCCTAACAACAAATAATTGGGTTTCACTGACTTATTTTTCACTGAACTGCCTGATTTTTTTCTTACTGGCTTTTCCAGATGTCTGGGGTCATGGAAATACAGTCTGAGATATTTTGTGTTCACTAAGTAGGTGCTATCAAGGAGTATTAATGGAGATATCTTAAGTAATGTTTTTGGATTAATTGTTCCATTCTTGGTATAGGGAATATTTAAGACTCTCTGCAAATGAGGAAAGTAGTAGTAATATGGCCCAAGCCCATATTAAAAAAATCAAGTCACTTGGATCCAACAGAGTTAGGGTTGGAATTTTCTTTTTAAGAGAAGAAACATTTGTTTATACATAAATCTCTTGGTGATAAAGAGAAAAATGGAAAAATGTAGAAATCAGTAGTTTATCCATTGTTGACTCAAACATTGTTGGTTTTATAGCTTTTCGATCCAAAGAAATATATTGAGGCACATGCTAGTCTAGATATATAAATTCAATAGTCAATAAACATTTAAGTACCAACTCTGTGTCAGGCACCGTGCTAAGGACTGCTATTCTAGATATATAAATTCAATAGTCAGTAAACATTTAAGTACCAACTCTGTGTCAGGCACTGTGCTAAGGACTGAGGATAAAAAGAAAGGCAAAAAGATAGTCCCTGTTCTCAAGGAGCTCACAGTCTATGAGCAAGAGACAATGTGTAAGTAACTATGTAAGAGGAAGTTATATATAGGATAAATTTTAACTAATAAATAGAGGGAAGGCACTAGAATTAGCAGAAATTTGAAAAGGCTTCCTATTGAAGATAGGATTTTACCTGGGACTTGATGGAAGTTAAGGCAGTCAGGAGGCAGAGGTGATGATAGAAAGAACTCTTATGTATGGGGCTAGCATATGAAAAGTCCAGGAGTTGGGGGATGGGAGATGGGGTGTCTAGTCTGAAGAACAGTAGGGAGACTATTGTCAATGTATCAAGGAGAATGTGATGGTGTATGAGATGTGAGAAGACTAGAAAGGTGGAAGGGATAGGTATGACAAAGAGATTTTGTATTTTATTCTGGAGGCGATAAGAAGCTACTGGAGTTTATTGAGTAGGGAGATGACATGATCAAACCTGTGCTTTAGGAAAATCATTTTGGTCATTAAGTGATGGATAAACTGAAGTTAGAAGAGACTTGTGGAAGGCAAAACAAACAGCCCACTATTACATAGTCCAGGCATGAGGTGATGAAGGCCTGAACCAGAGTGGTTGATGGAAGTGTCAAAGCAGAGAAGAGGGCATGTATGAGAGATGCTATGAAGGTAATATTTTTTTCAAATGCTTTATTCACTTCTGGTTTACATCATTCATTTCCATCAGATTTTGAGTTATAATTTTTTCCCCATTTTTCCCCTACCCACCACCCCAGAATAGCAGCCCCACAGGATATCCCCTCATCCAATATGCTCTCTCCCATCGCTTCTCCCATACTTCCTTCCACTTTTCCAGCAGGGCAAGGTGAATCCTCGTGCCCCAATGCCTGCATATCTTATCTCCCAATTATATGCAAAATAGTATTAATATAGTATTTATATATTTTTTTAAAAATTTGATTTTAAAAGGAAGATAAGCAACTCAGTATATACTGTACATGTGTAGCTATGCAAAACATTGCCATAATAGATATATTGTAAAAGACTGACTATATTTCCCTCCCTCCTATCCCACCTCCCACCTGGTCCACTCCCCACTTTGGTCCTGTCCCTTTTCAAAAGTGGGTGCTTCCAGCTTCCAGCACCCCCCCTTCCATTGCCCCCGTCCCCTCTTTTTCTTCCCTACTCTCCTGTAGGATGAGAAACCCTATTTATTATGTATGTCTTTCTCTCCCTGATCCAAATTCAATGAGAATAAGGTTTTGCCTTTTTGCCTTCCTGTTCTTCCCCTCCCTTGTAACCATTTTCCCTTGCTTTTTCTATATGAGATAGTTCACCCCATTCTGTCTCTCCCCATCTCCTCTCATTATATTCCTCTCTCACCTCTTAATTTCACCTTTTAAGTATCATCCCTTCCTATTGAGTTTGACCTGTGCCCACTATCTATGTATACCTGAAAACATACATACACACATTCACATATGTATTCATATGCCCATATACCCTTCTTCAACTATTTTCATACTGAGAAAAGTTTCATCAGTTACAGTTACCATTTTTCCCTGTAGAAATGTAAATAGTTCAACTTTGATAAGTTCATAATGATATCTTTTCCCTGTTTACGTTCTCAAGCATCTCTTGCTTCTTTGATCTGAATGTCAAATTTTCTATTTAATTCTGGTTTTTTCCTCAAGAATGCTTGAAAGTCCTCTGTTCCACTGAATGACCATATTTTCCCCTGAAACATGATACTCAGTTTTGCTGGGTAGGTGATTCTTGGTTTTAATCCCAGCTCCTTTGCCCTCCGGAATATCATATTCTATGCCCTTCAGTCCCTCAGTGTAGAAGCTGCCAGATCCTGCGCTATCCTGACTGTGTTTCCACAATATTGAAATTGTTTCTTCCTGTCTGCTTGTAATATCTTCTCCTTGATGTGGGAATTCTGAAACCTGGCTACAATATTCCTAGGAGTTTTCTTTTGGGGATCTTTTTCAGGAGGTGATTTTGCCCTCTGGTTCTAAAACATCAGGGCAATTTTCCTTGAGAATTTCTTGAAGGATGATTTCTAGATTCTTTCTTTGATCATGGTTTTCAGGCAATCCAATAATTTTTAGATTATCTCTCCTGGATCTATTTTCCAGGTCAGTGGTTTTTCCCATGAGATATTTCACATTGCCTTCTAGTCTTTCATTTGTTTGGATCTGCTTAACAGCATTTTGATTTCTCATAAAGTCATTAGCTTCCATTTGCTCTAGTCTAATTCTGAAGGAATGATTCTCCTCAGTGAGCTTTTGAGATTCTTTTTCCATATGGCAAATTCAGCTTTTTAAGGCATTCTTCTCCTCATTGCCTTTTTGAGCCTCTTTTGCCATTCCAGTTAGTCTATTTTTAGGGTGTTATTTTCCTCAGTCAGGTTGTTGACTCTCATTTCATACTTTTCTTGCATCTTTCTCATTTCTCTTCCCAATTTTTCCCCCACTTCTCTTATCTGCTTCTTAAGGTCCTCGATGGCCTGTAACTAGCTCGTATTTTCATTTGGGCCTTTTGGTGCAGGATTTCTGACCTCTCAGTCCTCCCCCTGTTCCATGCTTTGATCCTCTTTGCCCCCAAAATAGGAGTCTAATGTTGAATTTTTCTGTTTATTTTGTTTCCTTTGCTTAGGCATGTTGCCACTCAATTACTTGATTTTGGGGCTTGTTGCCACAGTAGGACTCTGCCACCAACCATGGGAGCTTCCATCCCAAACGTTGGGGTTTTCTCAACTTCCGGAGGTATTAGTTGGGTGGCCCCTGTGAAGCCCCCACTCTGGAAAAGTGGTCACACACCCCAAGACCTCTACTCCAGACTATAATCCAGATCCAAGGAGGGTAAAGCAAGAGTGCTTACCCCCCAGACTGATTGCCATATCCCCCTACAGTTCACAGGCCAAGAGCTGAAGCTGCAATGTGGCAATGTGGTGCAAGCTGTGTCGGCTCCTCAGCTGCTTCTCACTCCCAGGGGAAAGAGGCCACAAGCTCTCCCAACCAGTCCCAAAATCCATAGGGCACTGACCTCTCACTTTGTCCTAGGCATCTATGTTTTGATAATTCTGGAAACATCACAGCTGCTAGTGTTCTTGTGTCCCTCCAGCTGGCTGCTGGTCAGGCCACCCTGGGGCTAAAACCTCCGACTCACTTGAGCCTGGGCTCAGCTCCCAGAGTGCTATGCTGGCCAGTGGGAGGTTAGCTTCTCTGTGTCAGTTGTTGGGTTCTGGAGCTCCAGAGGTAATTCAGAGTCCCCCTTTTACATAATTTTGAAGTGGTGTGGGCTGGAGCTCCATGGAAATGCTGTTTATACTCTGCCATCTTGACTCTGCTCCTATGAAGGTAATAATTGACGGGCCTTGGCAACAGATTGGATATGAGAGGTGAGGGAAAATAAGAAGTTGAGCATGATATCTTGGTTGTAAGCCAGGGTGATAGAAAAAATGGTGATGCCCCTCAACAGTCCTAGAGAAATTTGTCTGGAAATAGGGTTTGGGGGGTGTAGCAGCAAGCACCCCAGTGTCCCCAGGGTGGCTAGCAACACAGGTTCTTAGATCTACTTTTCCAAAGGAATGTAACTCAAAATGGGTTAATAATCTTGCTTATTCAAATATATGTCATTTACCTAGTTCAGGGGAAAAAAGGTCAGTACCCCAAACTTCAGAGAATACAAACAAGTTACAAGCAGATGTTACAAGCAGCAGACAGGCTTCCAACTGTCTGACCATTACATCCATACCTAGTCAGTTACCAGAGAGGGAAGCACCAACATCTGGGTTTTCAAAGCTGGGGGGCTCAATGGCTGTCCAGAGTCTCATCTGGTCAAATCACACAACATTTGTCAACATGAGGTCCAAAGCAAAGCCTCACATCAGGGATTGTATAGCCTTCTCCTGGCTCAGAGAACGTCACAACCCTCTTGACCCACTGCCCAATCACAAAGCAACAAGGTGTGGGCATTCCTGAAAACCAAGCCCCCTGCCACAGGGTCCATGTGACCACATTCAGCCTATTAGGGGGCAGAGTATATTTTCAAATCAAGGAAGGTTCTCAGAGTCACTTAAGCCTATCAAAAGGCATAGGGGCAGGGAAGATCTCAGATTCCCATTCCCATAACATTGGGGGATAATACTGAGGTCAGATTGGGACATGTTGAGTTTGAGATGTTTAGAGGACATTCAGTTCAAGATGTCCAATAGGCATTGGAGATGTGAGGCTGAAGGTCAGCAGAGAGGTTGGGGCTGGAGAAGAAGGGTTGAGAATCATTAGCAAAGAGATGATGACTGAATCCATGGGAGCTGATGAGATTACTAGGTGAAATAGTGTAGAGGGAGAAGAGGAGATCAGAGGAAGGTATGACCTGGAAGATGATCCAGCAAAGGAAACTGATAAAGAGCAGTCAGATAGGAAGGAGGACAAGGAGGAGGAGGAAGAGGAAGAGGAGGAGGAGAAACGGAGAGACAGAGAGACAGAGGGAGATAGAGACACACACACAGAGAATAATGTCACAAAAACCTAGAGAGAAGAGAACATGGTCATATTATTATACAGAGTATTATGTGGGACCTACACTTAATTATCTCATATTTAAATTTCCAAAGAACACAGAGTATTTATATTTATTGCAAACATTCACATTCTTTATTGTGTTTTTATATTCCCCAGTTTCTATTTCTGTTGAATCCTCAATCCACTAGGCCACGTTTGAAAAGCATGTTTAGTTTTTCTACCAATAAATACACATTCAGCTTCTTAATTTATACCATGAAATGATGTTTGATGTACTCCTTGACGTCCAGTCATAAAAATAAATAATCCATTAACTTCCATTCAGTAAATGGGGGCAAATTCAACTTCCTTAGGTGATATCTTTACTCCCAGAGGGTGGTTTATGGGTATCATTTTGCTTCACTTGAGTAGGTGATGGCATCATCGTTCTTGAAAAAGTTAATCCAGGCCATTTGTTCACTAGGAAAGTACAATAGGAAGCAGGGGAAAGGTCAGAGCAAAGGAATTTCCTGTGTTGAGTTACTGTCTCTAGAATGAATAAATAAACCAGGTGAAAAATTCT
Source organism: Gymnobelideus leadbeateri (assembly GCA_011680675.1). Taxonomy (NCBI): domain Eukaryota; kingdom Metazoa; phylum Chordata; class Mammalia; order Diprotodontia; family Petauridae; genus Gymnobelideus; species Gymnobelideus leadbeateri. Next base: position 414,104 of record WOXC01000444.1, on the reverse strand, counting down.
TATACTCACTCATGTCTTCATTGGTATGCAGCACATGAAAGTTGGAAGAGGCATCTTGCCAGTGCTGGGGAGATATAAAAGGAGACCAGGCAGAAAATAGCTAAAGACTTGATTATAACTACATTGACATACAGCTTTATTGGATTTTAGAGGAATGGGTTTCAAAAAAAAAGTTTCCTATTTAACTAAAAAATGCCCTTTGATAACATCCAAAATTTGGTAAAACATGGATATAGTCTTATCTACATATCTTTCTTATCTATCTTTTGGTATTATCTCTTAAATAAATCATATTTTTCCTATGGTATTCCTTATGAAAGAGAAGAATCTTTGTCCAAGGCAATTCCAAAGGACTTGTGATGAAAACTGCTATCCATGTTAAGAGAAATAACTGATGGAGTCTGAATGAAGACTATTTTAAGCATACTAATTTCACTTTTTTGGGGGGGAGGTCTGTTTTTTCTTCCCCCACATGACTAATTTGGAACTATATTTTCTGTGCACATGTGTAACCTATATCAAATTACTTACTTTCTTAGGGAGGAGAAGGGGAAAGAGAGAAATAGGGAGAGAATTTGGAATTCAAAATTTAAAAAAAGATGTTTAAAATTTTTTTTTACATGTAATTGGGAAAACAATAAAATATTATTAAAGAGGAGAAAAAAAAAGAAAGAGAAGGTTCTTTGGAGTAAGGAATTTGGAGTAAGGGAACACAATCACAGCTCAGAAGATTAGTCTCCTGGAGGGACATAGAGATTAAGTGATTTGCCTAAAATGGCTGGGCTGTGGCTGAGACCTGATTCCAGGTGTAGCTCTCTGTTCAGAATACACATAGGGCGGCTAGGTGATGCTGTGAATAGAACACTGCCCTTGGAATCAGGAGGACCTGTGTTCAAATGCAGCCTCAGACACTTAACACAAAACTAGTCATGTGACCTTGGGCAAGTCACTTAACCCCAATTGCCCTGCCCTCTCCCTTCCAAAAAGCAAAAAAAAAAAAAAAAAAAAAAAAAGAAAGAAAGAAAGAAAAAAGGTTCAGAATACATATAAACCTCTTTCTTCCTTGGTATTTTAAGGGGAAAATATGTTGGTGGCCTAGGAGGTTGTTTAATTAGAATTTTCTGCCCTTTTTTATAACTTTTCTATCACAATAAAAGAAGTTTCCTAGTTTTTTTTTCCTTAGTAAAAGAATATTTCTTAGTTCCCTCAGTTGTCCTCAGTGTAAAAGCATATATTGATCACCTCCTATGTGACAGGCGCTATGTTAAGTACTGAAGATACAAAGAATGGCAAAAACCAAAACAAACACCAGTCCCTGCTCTCAAGAAGTTCACAGTTTCTGAGAAATACTGAGATTTCACAGTATTCTAGACTCAAACACATATATGAATTAAGTCACTTACATGAAACTTTCTGCACATGTCTTCAGTCTCATGACAGAGTTGGTTTTTTATCTGGACACTTTAATGTATTTAAGTCCCCATGTTCTCTCTCTCTCTCTCTCTCTCTCTCTCTCTCTCTCTCTCTCTCTCTCTATCTCTTTTGCTTTTTGGAGGGCAATTGGGGTTAAGTAACTTGCCCAAGGTCACATGGCTAGGTTTTTGTTTGTGTGTGTTAAGTGTCTGAGGCCTGATCTGAACTCAGGTCCTTCTGACTCCAGGGCCGGCACTCTACTCACTGTGCCACCTAGCCGCCGACCCCCATGTTCTCTTGATCTTATAACTTGGATTCATCGAGGAAAGATTGCCAGTTGAGAGGAATCCAATAGTATTCTCAGACTCTAAAAATTCCCAGTAATGAAATGTAATCTTATGGAATTGGGAAGTAATTAGTAACACTTCCAAATTATTTTTCTTTCTTAAACCTTCAGTATGAATCTTAAATTGTTCTGCTAAAAATGAAATAAAATAATCCAAATTGAAATTAGTTCTTATTAAGAGAACATTAGCCATATCTTTGGTTATTATATAACTCTGAACTCCTAAATTCACCCTATTGTACAGAACTTAGAGCATAGACACACCTTATAATTTAATCTTGCTAAAATATCATTATCAAATTTATGTCACCCATGCATGACCTGAGAGAAATCTGTCACCCAGCTTCCTCTTTGAAATACAGTAATACAATATATAAATAATTGCAACCACAAGACATCATTTAAGCATAGCACTTGTGATAAGGTCAAAGAGTCTTTGGGGACCAGCTCTGGGATTTTAGCCAGTTGAAACTGAAATAATTTTATCTTGTGCTAGTCATTGGGTGAGAGTTTCAAGGTAAATTGGATGAGATGTTATGGAAAACTTCCTTGTTGGTTAGGGAACATTCTGTGGTCACAAGAGGAATTTGTCTAGCTAAGATATTCCTTTCCAACTTTGCAGTGGTATCCACACAATAATAAGAATGATCAAAATGTATTCTCTGATCCATGGGCCCAAAATAAAACCTCTATTATTCACTGTTAGCATTTTAAAAACTAAAAGGGACCATATTGAAAATGAAGCACACCTTTACATAATTAGATAATATATAATGCCAAGAAAAAATGGAAAAGGATACAGACTTACTTTGATCAACCCCATGTTGCTAGTCACTTCTTAGAACTTCATACCACGATTCTATCCCCATTGTATCACACTCTGTGGAGTTAAAGGAGAAATATAGCATGATTTTACCTTTGGGGAGCTTGAACTTCAATTGAAGACTTAAAGGTACGAAGTTACAAGGAATAATACAAGAGAGAGTATAATTCAGGTCCAAATTGTAAAATATCATTGTAAATACTGTAAGGGAAGACCAGTGAATAAATGGAATGGAGACGGGAAGCCATTCTAGGCAAAGGATACAGTATGAAGGAAGAAGGCACAGAGATGGGAATGAGCATTTTTTTTTTTTTTTTGCAGGGCAATTGGGGTTAAGTAACGTGTCCCAGGTTTTTGGGTGTGTTAAGTGTCTGAGGCCAGATCTGAACTCAGGTTCTTCTGACTGCAGGGCTGGCGCTCTACTCACTGTGCCACCCAGCCGCCCCATGAGCATATTTTCTATGGGGCATTATGGAGACTAGAGCAGAATGTGTTAGGGAAGAATGAGAAATAAGTTTTGCTAAATTGAATGGGCCAAGATCAGGAAGACTGAATCCCTAAGCAGAAGACTTTAGCCTAGAGAAGTGAGTAATTAGGGGGCTTTTGAAACATTTCTGAGTAGGAAAGGGAGATGACAAAAATGATGTTTGAGGAAGATTAACTTTACTGTTCTGGATTGGTGTCAGAAAGATGACAGTGAGGGAATTTAGCCAGAATCCTTTGCAATAATCTAAATAATTTAGGTATGACGTGATCCCCTTTGTGTAAGGAGAATTTAAAGTAGTGATTTACAGAAATAGTACTCTAGTAAGCTCTGAAAGATACACATACATGTACACCCACACAAACACACATGGTCCACAGAATTCCTGAAATTCAACTGAGAAATTCAAATCACGAAATATTCATTATATTTATGCAAAACCTTGTGATTGGTGCTGAGGATATAAAGACAAATTTTTTAAATGATTCTTGTCCTTAGTGAACTTACATTTTATTGAGGGTGAAACTTTGTTTATATGGAAAATAAGTGCAAGATGATTTGAGGAGAGGGACTGCTAGGTGGCGCAGTGAGTAGAGCGCCAGCCCTGGAGTCAGAAGGACCTGAGTTCAGTTCCGGCCTCAGACACAACAAACACAAACAGAAAAAACCTAGCCGTGTGACCTTGGGCAAGTTACTTAAACCCAATTGCCCTCCAAAAAGCAAAAAAAAAAAAAAAAAAAGATGATTTGAGGAGAGGTGAGAATAGACAACTAGGGAATTGGGAGAGACTTTCTATTGAAGATGGATTTTTGCAGTAGTACTTCATTTTTATGATAGTACTTCATAAATGAGAGCAAGCTGATTAGATAAGGGTGAGAACACAGATAACTAGGGGATCCGGAAAGGCTTCCTGTGGGAAGTGGAGTCAGAAATGAACCTGGGAGGAAGCTAAGGATTCTAAAAGGCAAAGAGGAGGAAGGAAGGAATTCTAGGGGTTAGGGGTGGCCAATGCAGACACATAGACTAGGAAGGAAAGCCAAATGAGATTACAGCAAATAAGTCAGTATGGCTGGAAGTTGGATGCATGAAGAAGGGTAATGTGAAATAAATATGGAAAGGTAGGTTGGGACCAGGTTATGAGGGGCTTTAAATGCCCAGTTGAGGAGTTTTAAATTTTATCCAAGAAGTACTAAAAAAACACGAAAAATTCTTGAGCAGTGACATGGCCTGACTTGTATTTTATATATATCCATTTTGCAGCTGTTTAGATCATTTGGAGATGTAAGAGGCTAAAACAAGCAAGGATACCTATTAGGACGCTGCTGAAGTATCACAATCTCTTCCATCAAAAGTAATTATTAGAGTTCTCCATCTCTAGACCCATTATTCTGTAAAGTTTCAATCAAGTTAATTCTATGTATATTGCATATGAATATACTTGGATGGGGTGGGGAGATACATCATGTAACCATAACTTAATTAATTTCTTTTTTCTTTTTTTTTGGAGGGGGGAAGGCAGGACAATTGGGGTTAAGTGACTTGTCCAAGGTCATACAGCAAGTATGTGTTAAGTGTCTGAGATTATACTTGAACTCAAGATCTGACTCCAGATCTGGTGCTCTATTAACTGCACCTGCTAGCTGCCACAACTTGACTAATTTCTACAAACTACACAAAGATGTCTGATAATTTTATAGTTAGACTACATCTATTGTTGTTCAGTTGTTTGACTCTCTGTGACCCCATTTGAGGTCTTCTTGGCAGAGATATTGGGAGGGATTGCCATTTCCTTCTCCAGATCATTTTACCGATGAGGAACTGAGGCAAACAGGGTTAAGTAACTTGCCCAGGGTGATACAGCTAGTAAAGTGTCTAAGGTCAGATTTGAATTCAGGAAGATGAGTCTTCCTAACTCCAGGCCCAGCATTCTATCCACTGAGCCACCTAACTGCCTAGCCTACATCTGTACAAAGAAGCAGAAAGTAACTCACTGTCTTGCCTACATACTCACTTTACTCAAAGAAAATTACCCTTTAAGATGATGTTTTTAACTTCGTGTGTTTTCCATAGATCCCTTGGGCAATTTGGTGAAACCTGTGGACCCCTTTCCTGAATAAAGCTTTTAAATTTTTTTTTTTTTGCTTTTTTTTGGAGGGCAATTGGGGTTAAGTAACTTGCCCAAGGTCACATGGCTAAGTTTGTGTGTGTGTGTGTGTGTGTGTGTGTGTGTGTGTGTGTGTGTGTGTGTGTGTGTGTGTGTGTGTGTGTGTGCGTGCATTAAGTATCTGAGGCCAGATCCAAACTCAGGTCCTTCTGACTCCAGGGCTGACGCTTTACTCACTGCGCCACCTAGCTTCCCCAAAGCTTTTAAATTTATAAAATACACAGCATTACAAAAAAAACCCAATTATATCAAAATACAGTTACCAAAACATTTTGAAAACCAACTTTGCAGACCCCAAGATAAAAACCCTTGCTTTAAGCATCTGCAGCAAACTGGCATGGAGATTTTCACTCTTGTCCTATTCTGAATTGGAAGAACTTCTCTGGGAACAGGTTAAGAGTGTTAAGAGTTTAAATGAGCTCCTGTTAAGTGCTGAGTAGCTTTCTATCTGTTATGCTTGTAGTGAGGCAGAGGTTGTAACATAGAAGAGTAGGATGGGTGCCAACCACGTGTTAAAAGGAATACAGGATCTCATTTAGATATATTCTGACAAAGCATTGTTTCTTAGCATTCACCTTAAAATGGATGATGCTGAACTGTTAAATGTTTTAGAAAAAAAAAGTTGAAATCTGAAATATTGGCCTGTTTAATTCAAAAGTTTAAAATATTTGTGATGGCTTTATTTTTCATTATCCAATTGCAGGCTAAAAGATATTAATAAATCAGTTATTGATTACATTTTACATAAATATATATATGTATATCACATAAAATAGTAAAAGTTTCTCATTGGAAGGTCAAGGTAGGATGTAGTTGTTTATTTTCTGTCCTGATCTTCAGAGAAATAATGGAGATCTTAAAAACAATCATTGATGTGTACTGATGAAATTTCTTTTTTCCACAGGTGCTGTACAATTTGTTTAAGTCCTTTTGCCAGATGAAAACAATTGAGACCATTGACGTGTTTGCTGGAATCGCTAACTTCTTTGTGGTGGGAATCGGGGGGATAGTGATTGGAATCTTGCTGGGCTTTATAGCGGCATTTACCACCCGTTTCACCCACAATATCCGAGTGATAGAGCCACTCTTTGTCTTCCTATACAGCTATTTATCATACATCACAGCAGAAATGTTTCATCTCTCGGGCATCATGGCGTAAGTACTGGGGGAGAATTGGAGGAATGAAAAAATGCAGACTAAATTTCACAGAATTGATATATTCTAAACTAAATAATAAAGTCCTGCAATTGAAAGAGATTTGTGTTTAGGATAACTTTTAAGAGCATTTAAAAGTTTCAGTAGTTTCTTTGATCTCCCCTTTTTGTGACATTATAAGTGAAAAAATTTACATGCTTAGCTAAACTAAAATACACATTTTCAAAGTTCCATAGTGAAAAACAGCATATGAGGTGGGACCATAAGACAATATGACAGTTTTTAGATAAACAAACTAGAACATTTATACTGAAATAAGAGTCATCTCTTTTCAAGGAATGTCCATGAAAGGTTCTACTTTTGTTCTAATGATGCTTCCATTACTCAAATAATTTTGGAACTTCTATAATTTCCATTAATGGCTGTGGTACAATTTCTAAATATTCTTAATATGGCAAACCTTCATTCTTTGAGGATAAATGGATGTGGGCATTGAAAGTAATAGAAAGACTGCAGTCATTTGGATCGAAGTCTGTTAAATAAGGTGGATGATCATGCTGATGGATTTTTGTTTGTTAAATAAGTAACTTTTTGTATGAGTATTAGACATTTTCTTCTCTTGCTCATAAATTGTTCCTGGAAACACTTTTTTCTTTAAAAAGAATAGCTTAAAATGTTTTGGAAAATGCCAGTATCTTTAAAGTAAGTGTTAAAACCCAACTACTTTGGAGGGCTATACTCTTAGATTTATGTAGGTTCTGGTGATTATAATGCCAGTTCACTACTTTATAATCTCAAATTGTCTACCTCAAATGATGACTATTCTCTCATGAAGAGCAAGAAAGACTTGGCCAGTGCAGACATGGCTGATTGCCTGGCTTAAGTTTCTGCTAACATTCGTCATAAAGACTCATTTTCTGTCACATTTTGACTAAAGAATTTTGTTGCTTCTCTTTTTGCCCCTTGCCCCTTTTGTGCCATCATTATTGGGATGTGACTTATTGATAGGTTTTGCTATTGTGGTTAAAAGCTCAAATTCACCACACAAATGAGAGTTAGATCCATCATAATGAGCTCAAAGTTTTGCATGGTTTTTTGTTTCAGGGACAAATCTAAAAAAAGCCACATATTAATCCAGTTTGACCCAGTAATGAAATGTTCCATCTCTTCCTCCTTGCTGCTATTCATATAATTTGTATAGCTTCCAGCTTCTTTCTTGTTCTTTGACCTAGGTCGTTGAAAGCATGTGATCAGTAGTAGTGACAGTGTCTGAAGAGAGGAGAGCTCAGCTTTTGAATTTTGTAAAGATTTTTTTTTGTGAGAACATTGAATTGCTGAAGGAGTATTTTCTATACTCCAGCCTGGGCAGTATGGGTGTGAAGATTTAGAGCAGCCAAATAGAGACTTCAGTGCCCTTATCAGCATGGCTTGTCTGCCAATTTTCCCAGCCAGTGGAAGGAACTGGGGCTAGGGAGTATTCAGATGAAATATGGGGGAGGAGATTGGTGGAGTTGGACTGAGGCCTATTGACTGCCCAGAAATTCTGTGACAACTGGGGACACCGAGTGAGGAAGATATTTACTGCCTGGTATCACATGTGTCCTGGGAGTAGATCGTCCTGGTTTATGAGGTCTAGAGGAATTTAGAAATTAGACTGAGATAAGGACAAGTTTTTCTTCTTTTTCTTTTTCTCAGATTGTTGTCATATACTCTTAAGGCATCTTTTGGCATTTTGTAACTATGTGAAAGAGTATAGTGTAAAAAAAATGACTACTATTTTCAAATGAATAAAATTGCTATCCACGGTACTTTAAGATAAATTGGCCCCTAAATCTGAATTTTCAGGAAGTTTGAAGGATTTTTATGTGTGCAGTTATTATAAATGTTCATGATAATGCTTTAACGAATTAAATGTTTAAAAGACTTATTTGCATCAAAATGCTTGCCCTTAACTGAATGGCATTTTTACTGACTGTTGTAGAGCCCAGGTATTTTCCAGGCCTGGGTATATATGATACTTTCCTGTAATCTAAGTCAGAGAGATTTATTTTCTTTCAGCCTTTAGACTGTAATTTGTACACACTCATGTGTATAATTACTATTTGAACTAGGAATTGGGAACTTAGTTTAGTGATAAAAAGTAAAATTGTAAATGCATGTGTACAAACTTCATGTAAGATGTAATAACATTTTCTAAATTTAAATTTTACTAAGTTTCAAGATTTTTATATTTGTTTTTGGAGAAAAGGACAAGATGTCACTGGCATAAAGAATTCTTAGTGAGGTGATTCCTTCTGTCAATGTAGATTGAAGCCTGTTCTGAAATTTTTAATCCCATATAGCTGCCTGAGGGCTTGGGAGGTTAAGTAACTTGTCCAGAGTGGACAAAAAGGAAGGGATAAGTGTGCTGGTAAATGTTTTAACAAATGGATTTCTGGGAAGAGGAGAAGTCCCCCAGATATGACATTCTTTTAAGTTTACTCTGCATTATTAATATTTCCCCATCATTTAAAAATTCTAAACATTCAAAAAAAATCAAATCAAGCCCTGATTGGCATTGTTTGCCAATTTCTGAAGTATAAATGTTCACACTGAAAATTTAACAATCAGCTCTTGCTAGTATAAGTTGAGTCGTGTACATCCCTGGCTCACACAGAGTCAGAAGCAAGACTTGGATTCAAGTCGTCTTGACTTTGAGGGTAGGTCTCTATTCATCATGCAATCCTGTCTCTTTTATATACCTAACTATCATTGTACTATAATTTTAGCATTTAAAAACAAATGTTAAAATTAGTGGAAGTGAAGGTGGAGATACATAGAATATGTCTAATGTGTTTACTGATGTATCTTCCTTAAAGTAGTCAAGGAGCAAGTGTAAGAAGAGTCTATAATAAACTTGAACAGGAATTTTCAAATCAATTAAGATAGAAAGTATATTTATTCTTCTTTCATTTCACTCTTTTTCCCTCCCCTCCACTCACTCCCTCTTTCTGCTCACCATCTCCCTCCCCTCTCCATCTCCCTTCTTTCCTCCATTCCTCTCTTCCTCTTCCCTCCCTCCTTTCCTTCTTTTCTAACTCCTTCTCTTCTTCCTTCCCTTCTTCCATTCCTTCATTCTCTTCCTCCCTTCTTTCCTTCCTTTCTTCTCTCCTTCCTTCCTTCTTTCCATTAGTCTTTCCTTCCATCCCTTCAACTTTTTTGCAAGCCTTCCTGGGTGCATAATCTTTGGTTTGAATTTACTTAGTTATGGTGTAAAGTATACAGTATATACTATTTTAGTTCACTCAATAAGAATGAAATTTAGAAAGAAATCACTGCAGTGGATTTTTGGTTGAAAAGCACAAAACCCAGGTTTAAGTTAGATCAGTTTCTCAGGTAGGAAAGCACTGGGCATGATTCCATTGCATGGATGCCAAATGCAGTACATGCCTTGTATTTACAAAGCCTACTGTTTCTGCCTTAGCCACTTGTTTTTCCCTTGTGAAACTGGTTTTTGTTGATTGTAAATTGTGTTATATCTGTTCCTCAGGCTGTCTTATGTACTATTTAGCAAGAGATATTTGAGGTGTGTTTTCAGCAGAAAACAAGATTTGCTATTTTCAAAATGATTCTTGGTGACCTTGTTCATTCCTTTAAAAAAATAGTTCAAATGTTGTAAAATAATCTGCACTTAATCTTTTGTCTGGGCTTAGGAAAGCTTTCATTATAGCCTTCAGGCCACATAAGGGAGAATAATGGCTGAATGAAAAAGTATTTATTAAGTTCTTACTCTGTGCCAAGCATGGTGCTAAGTGCTGAAAATAGAAATAGGAAAGTGACAGTCCTTGGCTTGAAGGAGCTCATATTCTGATAGGATGACACAGCACATATAGAATGGAAAGCTGAAGACAGATGGTGGGGCCTAGGATGAACTAACTTACTCTCTTTTTTTTGTACCATACTTCCCTTCCCCACTAAATATATCCTCAGGATAGGTCCTTGCATCATGGAAGTTTGTGTATGTGTGTATATTGTAAAACCAAGCACGAACAGCTTTCCAGAGGACTGCTGCCGTGAACAGCTTCAAGGTTCTGATTACACAGTATAGTGAACTCTCTATTTATTTAGGAACAAACTAAGACCATTCACAATATGATAACATAACAAGTTATCACTAAAGTGGCCACCTAGTTTTAAACAAAGTACAATCATTTAGTAACTCAATCATTTAGTAACTCTATAATTCAATCATCCTTAAAGAGGCTTGTCTCCTTAAGGTATAAAGTACACATGTTAAAGTTCTACACCCCTGGGTCACATTATCTTAATCTTTTCAATCAAAAAGTCTTCTTTCTTCTTAATTGGAGAAGTCCTTAACTCAGTCATCTAAATGTAAAGGTCAAAGTTCTTCACCCCTAGGCCACAGTAAATTATGATCTTCTCAATTTGCATTAAATACCCAAGGAGAGGTCTTTTCATCTTGACTCGAGGCAGGATCTAAGCTTCCATGGTTTCTCTTCCATGATCCCAGCTCCTGCCCGAATCTACCCAACTGTCACCTGAGTTCAAAGGGAGACAGCTCTCACATCCTTGTCCAGCTCCTTGTGCAGTTTCTCTTCCATACTGAAGCTCACGGTGTCTAGTCCACCTCAAGTCCTTTACAATTTCTGTTCCTGGGAAGACAAAGCTTAACAGAGCTATAATAACATTTATGCACATTGCTAGCATCCTCATCAATTTACTTTCTGCCTGTGAAATCAACATAGATCCACAAACAAGGTCTGAGAAATCAACACAAATCATCAGTACAGTCTGAGGACCTCTGAAAATGTCAGTAGGACCCCGCTCCAGGATTTCTGTAAACATAGAACAAGAACATCCTCTTGCAGAGCTTCTGAACCAGCAACAAGATCCCAGGGCTTCTGTAACAGCAGCAACATTCTTTATCAACAGATGAGTCTGACAAAGTGGCATTAAAACAGACAGACAAATTACCAGCACCACAGCCATGCTTCCTCCCAGTTCTCCTCTCTTCTCACTTCTCAGTTCTTCTCGATTCTCTTCTCAGTTCAGTTCTCAGTTCTTTGTTCTGCCACCACAAGTTCTGTTCTCCATTCTGTTCTCAATTAGTAGCGGTTCTCAGAAGTTCTCAGAATCCTAGCCATTCTCTCTCACCAATTCTGGGCTTTGGCTTTTTCTTATATGTGGTATTAGCTCCTCTGTTCTGCCTCTTTCTGTTACATTAGCAACTTCCTCCCACTGTGGGATTCACAAGTTCTGAATCTTAATACTTGATACAATCATGAACTTGAAACAAGGTGCTAAGTACCTGTTTGACTGTCAGTACTGTCATCTATCTTCTACTGAAGATAGATGGTGAGGCCCAGGATGAACTAACTTCCTCTCCTTTTCCAGTTGGTTTTACAGATGAGGAACTGAGACAAACAGGGTTAAGTGACTTGACCAGGGTGGCACAGCTAGTAAGTGTCTGAGGCCATATTTGAATTACCATTTCATGTATATACCTACATACTGTGTTTCCTAAGAGTCACACAAAGATAGATACCCCCCTACGCACATATATGCACAAGCAGATATATGTGTATATGACTTTTATATATACGTATATATGTATAGATATAAATCTGTAGGTATAGATATATCTCTGTATATGCATGTATGTATATATTTATGTGTGTATATGTTTGTATACATGTAGTGAGGGGTATAACAGATAGACTTGACCTGACTTTCTGAAGAATACATGCTGGGTGGGGTTAGGGAAGAATTATCTTAACTACATTTAAACAAACTCTCCTAGCAATTATTTACATCAGTTAAGTTTACCTCAAGAAATGATCACCATACTGAGCAAAGTAGGAAGATTTATCTCCTTGAGGAGCTTATACTCTCACCTGTGCCCTCTAGGTTTTATGGTTTGAGACAAGAAATTAATAGTGATTCCTCATAGATCACATGTGTAAGTTATCAACATTCCTAAGAATTTCAATGTAGAAAATTACTCCCATTATCTCTTCTTTACATAAGAAACATCTTATGAGTATGAAGAAGAATCAGATCATCTGATACCCTCATTCATTGTAAATATTCTCTGAGTAGTATAATTAATACACACTGCCCAAGTACTTGGTATTTATGCTATTTGAAGGCCAGTAAAAAGATTCTTTTCATTTTGAGGTGTACCAGGAATGACCTATGTCTATGATAGTTTCTGGCAACACTGCCCCCCCTCATTCATCCCATATACTACAAGGGAATTGAGTATCATATAATTCTTTTTTTTGTGATGTATTACATATATATGTATAAATACAAATATGCTCTTATATGTTGTATTGTTAATGTATTTTTTGCTTTCCCGTCCACTAATAGGCCCATATGACCTGCTTAAGTCACATGGAAGCCTAAGTCCCATGAGTTTGAGTCACATGAACCTGGGTCACAAGGGTTGTGATGCCCTCTGACCCTGAAGAAGGAAAAAACATATATATATATATATACTCTGATGTTAGCATTTTGCTTTGGGGATCACTTATGGAAAGAGTGTTCATGTGATTTGGCCAGATGAGACTCTGGGTAGCCTTTAAGGATCCCCCCTAGCTTTGAAAACCCAGACGCTGGTACTTCTCTTTCTGATAACTATGTATGTATATAATGATCAGACAGTTGGATCTGTCTGTTGATCAGTGATGTTTGCATTATTTGGTTATATGGTTAGAAGCCCTATCTGTTGGTCTTTATGCTATTATTTATGCTTGTAATTTCTGTTTGTATTTTCTCTGAAGTTTGGGGTGCTGACTTTTTCCCCCGAACTAAATGAATGATATCTATGTTTGATTAAAGTAACATTGTTAACCCCTTTTGGGTCTGATGTCAGGAAGACTCGTCTTTATGGGTTCAAATCTGGCTTCAGGCACTTACTAGCAGTGCCACTCTGGTCAAGTCACTTAACCCTGTTTGCCTCAGTTTCTCATCTGTAAAATGAACTGGAAAAGGAAATGGCAAAACACTCCAGTATATTTACCAGAAAAACCTAAATGGGGTCTACAAAGAGTCAGACACAACTGACATGACTGAAAAACAACAACAATACTCTTTTACATATTCTTATGAAAGGAGAGATATTTTACACCCCACCTGAATTAATGCAATCAGAATAAGGACATGATTAAATATTAACTGAGAAGTACCGTGGTTCTTGGTCTATGATCTGTTTAAAAGGTGTGCACATCTTTGATTAATTCAAGAAGGGAATAGTTTGTTGGCTAACCAAATAAGCTAATCACATCTCTAGGGACTTTTAATATTTAGCATTGGCCAGTCCAGTGGTAGAAAATCCTGTGAGGGGGTTGCTAGGTGGTGCAGTGAGTAGAGCACTAGCCCTGAAGGCTGGAGGACCTGGGTTCAGATCTGGCCTCAGACATTTAACACAAAAAAATAGCCGTGTGACCTTGGGCAAGTCACTTAACCCCAATTACCCTCCAAAAAGCAAAAAATAAAATATGATATAATACAATACAAAACAATACAATGTAAAATAAAATAAAATAAAATCCTGTGATGAAGGACTCCTAAGAAGAAATTGTGCTTATGGAGGAAAGCAAGTTCTTTTTCTTCTTGCCCCCACTGACCAAGTGATGACATTGTAAGTCCCAAACTGTCAAAAGATTTTGCAACAGAGCATTAGCAGCTTATGGTAACATTTACCTTAGGAGCTGAAAGACAAAAACTAAGTAGAAAGTAGATACCCTGAGGAAAGGCAGCTTTAGGATCTCTGATCCTAAGACCCCAGCTGAGAACTACAATTAAGTGAAACTTCCTGAAGACTCTATGGAGAAAATTATTTACAGGAGCTATGTGTTCCTTTTCACTACATATGCTCCCCAGAGATGCTGTATTGTAAGGGGAGAATATGCCCCCAGTTTAGGAAGATATTTCTATTACAAATGACTTTGATATTTATATCACATAGTAAATATTCTTTCAGAAAGCTAATTAATTTGGCTAATAATAATAGAGAAGTCTGGTGAAACATCAAGAAAAACAGTACTAGAAACCCCAGCCTTTCACAGTTACTCCTAGAACTTTATGGGCATGAATTAGGAAAGTAAGCCCAAGAAAGGTGCATTATTTATATAAATATTGTGTATATATTTGGAAGTTGGACTCCATTTTTATTTTTTGAAACAATGCCAAATCCAAAGATTTGTCAAATATATTGTCAAAAAGACAATATTAAGTCGCTTAGCTGAAAGATTTAAAAAGAAAGCCCTTTATATTCTATGTCATACATGTGAATTATTTTAAATTCCAACCCCAAGTAATTAACAAATTTATCACCAGATTACAATAAGATCCTCCAAACTGCCATTACCCACAAGAAGTGCTCTATTATTCAGATCAACGTTATCCATTTTATTTGTTTTTTTTTTTAATTTTAAACAAATGCTTTATTAACTTCTGTTTTACATCATTCATTTCCGCCAGATTTTGAGTTACAATCATTTTCCCCCATTATTCCCCTACCCAACCTCCCAGAATAGTAGTCCCACAAGATATCGCTTCCTCCAATCTGCTCTCTCCCATACCTTCTCCCATACCCCCATCGACTTTTCCATTAGAGGAAGGTGAGTCTTTGTGTCCCAATGCCTGCACATCTTATCTCCCTATTACAAGCAAAAGAGTATTAATAATAGTATTTATATATATTTGAAACATTTAATGTTAATACCTTGAATTTCAGATCCATTTCCTTCCTCCCTTGTCACCCATTCCCTCTTGGGAGATAAGTGATTCAGTATATGTTGTACATGTCTAGCTATGCAAAACATTATCATAGTAGATATATTGTACAAGGCTGCTTATAATTCCCTCCCACTCATCCCACCCCCTACCTGGTCCATTCCCTACATGATCCTGTCCCTCTTCTATAGTGGGTACTTCCAACCTCCCCTCACCCCAAGGATTCCCTCCCATCCATCATCCCTCCTCTCATCCCCCTTCCCCCTATCCTGCTGCAGGTTGAGATATCCCATTTAGTATGTATGTCATTTTCTCCCTGAACCAAATTCAATGTGAATGTGGTTTTGCCTTTTTAGCCTTCCTTATTCTCCCCCTCCTTTGCAACCACTTCCCCTTGCTTCTTCTACATGGGATAGTTTACCCTACCCTGTCTCTCCCCATCTCCTCTTGCCACTTTCCTCTCTCACCTCATAATTTCATCCCTTGAGTATTCTCCCTTCCCAACAAATTCAACCTATGCCCTCTATCCATATATAACTGTAACCATATACACACACATTCACATATGTATTCATATGACCACACCCCCTTCTTCCATTATTTTCATAGTGAGAAAGATATCATCAGTCACAGTTATTGCTTTTCCGTATAGGAATGTAAATAGTTCAACTTTGATAAGTTCCTTTTGATTTCTTTTCCCTGATTACCTTCTCAGGCATCTCTTCCTTCTTGTGTCTGGATGTCAAATTTTCTATTCAATTCTGGTTTTTTCCTCAAGAATGCTTGAAAGTCCTCTATTCCACTGAATGACCATATTTCTCATGAAGTCACTAGCTTCCATTTGCTCTAGTCTAATTCTGAAGGATTGATTCTCTTCAGTGAGGTTTTGAGATTCTTTTTCCACCTGGAAAATTCGGCTTTTTAAGGCATTCTTTGACTCACTGGCTTTTTGAGCCTCTTTTGCCATTTGAGTTAGTCTATTTTTTAATGTGTTATTTTCTTTAGTCAAGTTGTTGATTCTCATTTCATGATTTTCTTGCATCATTCTCATTTCTCTTCCCAGATTTTCCTCCACTTCTTTTATTTGCTTTTCAAAATCCTTTTTAACGTCCTTTCTGGCCTGTAACCAACTTGTATTTTTCTTTGAAGCTTTTGGTGCCGGAATTGTGACTTCACTGTCTTCCTCCTGTTCCATGCTTTGATCCTTTTTGTCCCCAAAATAGGAGTCTAATGTTGCATTCCTCTGTTTACTTTGCTTCCCTTGTTTTTTCATATTGCCACTCAATTACTTGACTTTTGGGCTTTTTTGCCACAGTAGGACTCTGCTACCAGATAGGGGAGCTTCATACTAAATGCTCGGCTTTTCTCAGCTTCTAAAGGTATTAATTGGGTGCCCTCTCTGAAGCCTCTACACACTCTGGCAAGCTGGTCACATACCCCAGTACCTCTACCCTAAACCGCACTCCAGATCCAAGCAGGTTACAGCAAGAGCCATTATCCCTCAGACTGGTGTTTTGGTCCCCCTACAGTCTGCAGGCCAGAAGCTGAAGCTGCCATGTGGCCATGGTTGTACCACAGCCCTCAGTGGTAAAAGCTAATGCACTCTCAACTACTGGATCCCAAAGTCCACACTGCACTGACCTCTCACTTTGTCCTTAGCATCTCTGTGTTGATGGAAACTGCCACAGCTGCTGGTGATCTGACGTCCCTCCAGCTGGTGGTTGGTCAGGCCCACCATGTGGCTAAAACCTCTGGCTCACATGGAGCTGGGCTCAGGTCCCAGAGAACTGTACTGGCCACTTACTGCTGGCCTGCCAGGCTGTCCTCAGCAGAAGGTTAGTTTCTCTGTGTCATTTTGTGGGTTCTGTACCTCCAAAGTTTCTTCAGAGTCACCTTTTACATGAATTGGCAGAGGTGAGAGCCAGGGCCCCACAGAAACCCTGTTTCTACTCCACCATCTTGACTCCACCTCCTCTTATGTCTGTTTTCTATACATGTCCTCAAAACTTTTTTGAGGTACTTGATGAGTTCTCTGGTCCAAATGCTTCTCTTTAGACAACTCCCTTATTTTTTCCTTCTCATCAGAATTTTTTTAATGTCTTCAAAATTTCATTACTGACAGACTCCACTATCTTCTGGTCTGACTTCTGTAGCATTTCATTCCCTGAAATCATACATCTTGGGGTGACTAATTGGTGTAGTGAATAGAGCACTGGCCCTGGATTCAGGAGGACCTGAGTTCAAATGTGGACTCAGACACTTAACACTTATTAGCCATGTGACCTTGAGGAAGTCACTTACCCCTAATTGCCCTGCCCTCCCCTCTCCAAAAAAAGTAAAAAAAAAAATAAATCATACATCTCCTTTCTCTTAATCCATAGATATCTGCTCTTCCAAAGTCTATGACAAACTATTCCTAGCTTCCCTCTTCTGCTACATTACAAATTCTACTATGGAGTATTCATTTAAAAATTAGGGCAGGTAGTTGGCACAATGAATAGAATGCTGTATCTTCCTACATTCAAATCTAACCTCAGACACTTACTAACTGTATCTCACTTGGCAAATCACTTTATCCTGTTTGCCTCAGTTTCCTCATCTGGAAAATTAACTGGAGAAGGAAATAGCAGACCATTCCAGTACCTTTGTCAAGAAAGCCCTAAAAGGGGTCATGAAGAGTTGGCCACAACTGAAAAAATGACTAAACAACAAAATTTACTTCATTCCACAGTTCCTACCATCTTTTTCTTTAAAAACAAACTAAAAGGTTGATGCTTTTTTAAAATATCACTGTCATTTGCCATTTCACTTTCTGTTGCCATTGAAGTCTCCTCTGTGACAAAGAAAAATGTTCACCAACCAACTCAGAGCATATGCACCATTCTGCCCTTGTTGTCTCACCATCACTCCACTGAACGAAAGAAAACATGTTACAGCATCTGACCTCTGGGACCAGAATTGTTCATTGCAATTAATCTGAATTCAGCAGCTTTTTAGTGTTATTTTTGTCTATGTTACTATAGACTTTATTTATACTGTTACCCTGGTTCTGTTTTTTTTTTCTCTCAGTACCTAGTCATAGGAGTCTTTCCATATTTTTCTACTACCTTTTAGTAACTGCTCCTCTCAGGACAGTGATGTTGGATAGATGGCACCAATGAATTCTTCCATTTAGTCTTCAAGAACTCAAGATATTTCTCCTAACACAATGAAGCATCAGAGTAACACTTTCATGAGGAAGCACCTTTTGTAGATCCTCAAAGGATAATTACTTAATTGTTGGTCTTCTTGACGTGTGTTCTTTGTCTAAAGACTAGAAGGAACCTTAGAGGTAATTTAATCTTTTCTTTTCATTTTACAGATGAACAAACTAAGGCACAGAGACTTAAAGTGACTTGCCCAAGATCACACATGTAGTAAATGGCAGAGGATGATTTTTAACTGAATCCAAGTTCAGTACTATCTATTCTATCACCCACACCTTCCTAGTGAGGAGATGCAATACTGCATCTCTAGATGCAATACTCCCCAGTGAGTACTAGCAGAACCATTTGTGAGTACATATGTTACTGAAGGAGATGAATCATATCTTTAAAAGGGGTGGGGGAAGCTTCAATTAAATAGAAAGATGGTTCTCAGGATTCTCTTGGAGAGGTAAATAATGGAGTCAGAGGAGGTTGGTTGTGTACCCAAAGGAAACAAGAAACATTTCATGGAACACTCAATCTTGCCTTGCAGTGCCCATGAAAAACAAACAAACAGGGGGTGGCTAGGTGGCACAGTGAATAGAGCACTGGTCCCGGAGTCAGGAGGACCTGAGTTCAAATCTGGCTTCAAACACTTAATACAAAAAAAAATAGCCGTGTGAAGTTGGACAATTCACTTAACCCCAATTGTCCTACCTTCCTCCTCCAAGAAGCAGAATAAATAAAACAAACAAACAAACAAACAAACAAATAAATAAATAAATAAAAAATAAAAGCTTGGAAAAAAAAAACAAACAAACAGAAACTGCAGTTTCTGCCAACTTCTGTTACAGAGGATAAAGCAGTGAAGAAATTCTATGAAGTATATATAATTTGATACTCAGGGACTTTAATGCAAAGATATACAGAGATGTCAATGAAAATGTGTTAGAAAATGAAATTTGGTACTCAGAAATTAGTTTAATCAAATATTTGTAGACTGACTTATCAAATGTCCAGAAGCTTCATACTACCTGCTCAGCCCTGAATACTTGAGTCAAAAAGAGAATCGGGAGGCACCATATATGATGAGCACATGATAGCAAAAAATTAATGCTATTTAACAAACAGGAAAACTTCTGATGTTTGTTTCAGAAGTAGTCTAGAGGATAAGAACTCCATGCAAACAAACAGGAGATGCCTTTGGTATAGACCTCACAGTGTCAGGACTATGGGAACAAGATGAAATTAGTAATAGTTCTTGGTACCATTATTACAGAAAGTATTAAAGAAACCCAAATTATGTGAAGATGGCTGTTTCTTTGGCTTATGCTTGCTTTTTGTTAATAGATAATTGAGTAAAGGTCAGTGGACTGAGAGTAAGAGTGAGAAGAATGTGTTCTGGGGAGAGAGCAGTTGAGTCTGGGAGTTATAATTGAATCTCTGGCAATATTGTTTTTCATTTCTCAATTTATGTCTTTGTTGTGGTATGTTGCAATGTCACTAGTGTCTGTGACCCAACAAAAAGTGACTTTAACTTGATAAACCCATAGTATGTTAAAACCCAAAGGATTGGTATTGATTTTTTCTAAATTCATGAAATAAATACCCAAAATGATTTCCACAGCAATGCTTTTTGCATTGTTTGCTAATTAACCTGAAAAGAATTCAGAAATGAAATTTATTTTCCATCACATTTGTGAGCTTAACTTAATTTTTTATTTAAGCTAATGAAAAGAAAATAGTTTCACAAAATGGTGACTTCTTATAGTAATGCTGCTTCACATTTGTATCATTTTTCTAATCTACTTTTAGTACATTGGCACAGCATTTTAGTAGTCCAGTAAACATGAAAAACTCTTATTTTTCATGAAGAAAGTGAAACAAAGAAGCCAGTTTGTTGCCCAAGGTCATATAGCAAATTAAAGCAGAGTTAGAAAAAAAAACAAAAAACAAACCATTGCATTATAGAATCCTAACTCTGTGGCTAGACCACTCTATCTTATTTTAAAATGATTTTCACCTAATTGCCCTTAGGTAACAATACTACAACTGTCTAGAAAAGCCAAATGGGACATAGAGAAATGAAAGATTTATCCAGATAATTGAATTAAAGCATCCCATTTACCCCCCAATTCCCTGGTTACTGCATGCAAAAGAATTTCACCTTTGAGATTTTCATTATTATTTTGTTTCTATCATTCAGATCATTTCCTTATTTCTCCTTGGTTCAAATCCCATTTCTGTTGCACTACCTATGTGATTTTCAAGGTACTTAACCCCAAGTTCCTCACATATAAAATGTGGCAGTTGGATGAAATGGCTTTTAAAATTTCTTCTAGTTCTACATCTATTATTCTATGTTATACTCTCCTTTGCTTCCTAAGGTTTGCCTTCAGATTTTCCATGTTGCATTGTGGAAAAGAATTTATCTACATCTAGTTCTACTTTAAATTTAATAATTCATGAAAGCAGTTGCAAATGGTTACTGTGAGATTGTTTTCTCCTCAGATAGATGTTGGGTCCAAGCTCTTTGATCAAACACTTCCAACATAAGCATATGCTTGATTCATCATTGTTAATGACTTGAGATCTAGAGTAGATACTTGAGTTAAACTAGAAGACATCTCATTTTATTCCAGCTATCTTGCACTATTTATTATGCCCTGCATACTAGAAACAAAAACAAATCCTCTTGAAAAGTATTTTCCTTCCTCTTGTTTAACTACTTCAGAATGAGCTGAGGTTTCACCTCTTTGCCACTCCCTTTATTTATGTACAACAAAACCATTCCATATCTTAGGTTAATGAATTAGTTTTTTGGGGGAAAGGTAGTCTTTAATTTTTTGGCCAACAGTCTGGTGATGAGTCTCTCTGAATTAGACTTGACTAGTTCTTCATTAGCAATCCATCCCCGAGCCTGTGCTTGAAACGCATTTCTATCTTTTTTAAGACCTACTGGAGATTGCACTGTGTTGGAACAGCCTTTGAGAACAAAAGGTGACCTCCATTTTATGATGAGGCATCAGGGGAGAAAAGTAGTGAAAGTTTTGGTTTTTTTTTTCCCCTCTTCTAAACAAATTAAAAGAAATATTGGAATGTTAAGACTAATACTGTGTGGATAAAAGGGGGCTGGGAGACTAAAGTTTCCTTTTCGAAAAAAATCACTTCTTATACAAAGGAATAAGTATTGGATTTGGAACGGTTTAAATCCTGAACTTGGCACTTCCTCTTTGAGGTTGGACAAATGAGTCAAACTCTCCTGGCCTCAGTTTCTTTAGTGGTGAAATGAGGGGGTTGGACTAGGTGGTCTCTGTTGTCTCTTCCATTTCTGAATCAGTTGGTGCAGATAAAGTGGAAGACCTGACTTCAAATTTTGCCTCAGAGATTTGCAGTCCTGGGCAAGTCAGTTAACCCCCCTCAGCCTCAATTTCCTCATTTTCATGACTTTACTGGGTAGTTGTGAAGCAAAGCATAATGTGTTATTATCCTATGCTCCGTCTACCCACATATTTCTTTAAGATCTGGGGAAGACTTAAAAAAAATAAGGTGATAGGTAACAGAGAGGAGGAGAAAATAGAAAGGTACCATCAGGTTGGCTTATGCCAACTTGAAAGAGTGGGGGTGGAATTAAAGCTGACCAAGACAAACAAGAAAACCACTGCCCTTTATTCTCCCTGTCAAGTGCCCTTTGACATGTATTCTTACAAAGTTTTGCTGAGGTCTGGAAATCTGCCCAAGGATACCTTTGAATCCCAAAGGTCTACAGATTAGCAAAGTATTCAAATGTAAAGTAGTTGAGTTTTATAAGTATGATCTTTTTTGCTGAGTTGATATTTACAAAGAACTACTTAATACAAATGAAGTATTATTTTTTTTTAACTTTGTATCACTTTTTTCAAGGGAAAAACACCATTATGTTGTTGTTGTTGTTGTTGTTGTTTTGCCTCTTTCTCACTCTCTGGTTTTATTGGTAGTTATTCTAAAAGTTTCACATTGTAGTGAACAGTAGATACTATACAATCCTCTCCTTATAGACAGACTGATTTAGAATTGCACATAAGTTTTGGATTACAGAAATTACGTGTGTTTCAAATTTACTATGTATAATTAGGTATTTTGGGGTTATACTAAATGTGTTGAACCTTAGAAATATTGTTTTAAAAACAAAAATAACTATCATAATAAATGCTACCACAATCGGGTTTCATTTCATGGAATGCACTTTTAAAGAAGCTTTACAGCAGTCAGAAGTAAAGTTGTAATTATTATGCTTCCTGCCTCAATCATTGTGGTTTCTTCTTAGGTGTGTCGTTCCCAAGGAACTTTATGCTAGGGGCTACCAGCAAGTGCTCAAGCTTACACACACACACACACACACACACACACACACACACACACACACGCACACACGCAAACATCTATGTGTGTACATATGCACATATATATACTTCTATGCTAATATATGTATATATCTTTAACATAAATTTAATGTAACTTTATAGCAATAAAATTGCCACTCAATTATGTGAATATAGATGATCTGCTTTTTAGGATATCTGGAGCATTTTTGAAAAGATACCAAACTTGCTGCTACCTAGCATGTTTCTATGTAGTCTCTCCTGCTCTTTACCTCCATAAGCTGGGGTCTGCTAAAGGAATGCCAATGCACTTTAATTTTAGCACAAGAAAAACATAATTAGGAAAATAAGTTTGTTGGAAGGAAAATTACAGGGAACACCAAAGCCCAAGATTCAGCTAAATGATGTGGCATTTAGTTGGTTCATCAAGATCTATCAGTTTAAGTTTGGTAGTGAAATTTTAGCTGAATTAGGATGAATATCAATTTTGGTTTGTCTGTTGTATACGATTATCCATAATGCTGTTTCTCTCAGAATGGTTATTTTAGGACTGGCTTTAAAAAACATCTTTCTATAGTTCCTTTGACAGGGGAATACATTGAGAAACTTAGATTTACTCTTTTTATAACATTCATTTTTTTTCTTTTTTCTTTAATTTTCTTTATTTTTTTTGTTACATATTAAGTTTCGAACTATTTCCCCTCCTCCCCACCTTGCACTAGAGAAGGCTACTATTTGTTAGATAGATAGATAGATACATCAATCCATCCACAGATGGATCTATGTAAAACCATACAATACATACTTCTATTTATCAATTCTTTCTCTGAATGTATATATCATCTTCCTTCATAGGTCCTTTGTAGTTGATTTTAGTATTTATAATACTAAGAATAACTTAGTTGTTCACATTTATTCTTCAAACAATATTGCTATTACAATATATAATCTTCTCTTGGTTCTGCTCATTTCACTCATCAATATTTCATGGAAGTCTTTCTGTGTTTTTCTAAAATAAACCTCCTTAGCTTTTCTTATATCATAGTAGCATTCCATTTTATTTACTTTTCATATTTCAACTGTATGAACCTTTTAAAATTCAGCATTAAATTTAATATTGGTTCTTAGTAGTTAATTAAAGATTAGGAATGTATCAGAATAAGAAAATCCTAATTCTGCTTTTAATCTGCTTTGGAGCATGGCAAATATCTTAACTTAATTGTGCCTCAGTGACCTGATGACTAGAAGGACTGGAATTTAATGATACCTTGAAGGATCAAGTTGTGCCAATTGATGCAGTGTATATGTTTTAATCAATAAGGCAAAGAAAAATAGGGATAGTGGGATGAAAAAAATAAAATAAAATTATAATATTAAGAATTACTTGATATATTTAGAGTGATGATAGATCATTTGGGTCATGTGACTAACAAATACTTGCCTAAACATTTTACTTAGTCCCCTATTGACTCTCAAAAAACCCCAGCCTAAATAAAAGGATAATTTTGCAATAGTTAAAGCAATTTCAAAGGAATCCAGAGACCAAAAACATCTAGGATCTCAACTGGGTAAAATTCTTTAATTATGAATTGATGTTGGAAGTACAGATGGAGAGTGAACTGAACTCAGAGTTTTAAAAAGAATAAAGAAGACTTTGGGAAAATTGCAAAGCACTCTTAGATCCAGAATTTCTCCTAACAGCAAAGACCCATTTTTTTTCAGTATTTTTCTGGTGTTACTGTTAGAAACACCTTGAATACCATTGCCTGTGAAGAACTGAAGAAGAGGTTCACACAGAGGACAATGGAACTGGGGGAGAAGCCTTCAACAAATAGCCATAGAGATAATAATTGAACCTATGGAAGCTGATGAGATCACCAAGTGAGATAATATAGGGGGAGAAGAGAAGAGGGCCCAGGACAGACCCTTGAAGGAAACCTATAGTTAGTGGGCATTACTTGAAAGAAGATCTACCTGAGAAAGAACAGCTAGGTGGGAGGAAAGCTAGGATGGATCAATGTTGTGAAAAACAAGAGAGTATCTAGGAAAGGAGGATTCTTAGAAATGTTGCAGAGCGCACTACAAATGAAGGCATTTGGTGAGAGGTTGGACAATATGGTCAACTCACCATGTTCTATACTAGTGCCTTGGAATAAATTGAGTCACCTTATGTGAAGGAATACGTATTCCACAGAATATTCACAGCATATCCTGAATCACCACCTTGATCTATAATAAATAGAGATAAAACAAGATAATTATTCATTTTAAATGCTAATAGGTGGCACCCTTTTGCTCAAAAGAGGATTATGTTTGTATACTTTGCCAACCTATTTATGGAGGATATTCAGCTATTATTGCTGCTGGATTGTTGTGCTTCCCTACAAGTTAATACATACCTTTCCCAGGTTACACAGACTCAAAACGAGGGCATATGTTGTTTTTGCTATTGTTTCTTAAAGAACATTCTTTATTTCTTCCATTCCCTATTCTGTGCAGCTCGTGTTTCACAAAACTCTCCTGCTAAGGGTGTAGAAATTTGAGATTCACCTATTTTTTTAGACTTCTAAATAGTGAATGTAGTCATAAGGTGGATTAACTACCACATAACCCCATAAGTACAGGCACATAACTGTGGAAAGTATACCTATCTGAGAATCATGGCCAGAAGTCTTGCCTTGTAACATATAATTCCCCTTTATCCTGTGCTCACATCCATCTGTATGAAGGGTACTATATCATTTTGCACATTGATTGGCTTTCCATTCAGGCATAGATTTCAGAAGACCAGACATTTAAATAAGAAGCCTATGACCATTTTCCCATAAAAAGTGGTTAATGAACTTGATGTTTGTTATAGAAAGTTGAATTTGGAAATATGAAAACTTGTAATCACACCTTAGACATAGAGTGTTGGGCCTAGTGTCAGAGAAATCTGAATTCAAATCTGGCCTCAGACATTGGTTGTTAACCTTGAGCAAGTCACTTCACCTCTGTTTGCTTCAGTTTCCTTAACTATAAAATGGGGATAATAATAGCACTCATCTTCCAGGCTTGTTTTGAGGGTGAAATTAGATGTTTGTAGAGTACAGGTGCCAGGTACACAGTGGGTAGGCTCTGTATAAATCCACATCCTTATTTTTTATTCATTTATTTTTATTTTTGGAGGAGGGAAGGCAAGGCAATTGGAGTTAAGTGACTTGCCCAAGGTCACACAGCTAGTAAGGGTCGGTATCTGGGGCCGGATTTGAACTCAGGTCCTCCTGACTCCAAGGCTGGTGCTCTATTCACTGTACCACCTAGCTGCCCCCCCCATTACATCTTAATTAACAGTGCCTTCCCTTTGTTAATTATCTCCTATTTATTCTCTCTATAGCTAGCCTTCTGTATGTTTGCTTGCATGTTGTCTCCCCATTAAAGTGTAAGTTTCTTGAGGGCAAGGACTATCTTTGGCCTCTTTTTTGTATCTGCCTAGCACATAATTCAAGACATTGAATTAATATTGACTGTTTAATTGATTGCTATTATCATGTTATTGTTTTACCCTGGAGAAGTCACTTAACCTGTATGGCTTACTTGTTCCTTTTGCAAAGTTAATAATGGTACCTAAATCACAGGATTGGTATAGCATTAAGTGAAATTATGTTTGCTTTTCAAAACTTGAAGTGTTATACAAATATCCATGTTGTTGTAGAATTGATAGTAATGGAAATTATTCCATAAATGGATAGAGGAAACATCTTTTTTATGGAAATTGAAAGTACTAGCAACTACAGGAACTTTCCTACTCGTTTATACAGCTACATATTGAGAACATTAAGATTGACTCTCATCAGTCTTACCAATTTTTAAAATATCTACTTGGGTTAGGGGCTTGGTAGAGGAAGTCTGGAGTGCATTGTGGAGAGCAATGAACTGTGGATGGACAAAACAGAGGCAATGGAAGGAGCCACCCAATCAGTGGGCAGAATCTTTGCTTATGTTGAGGACTGTGAATGAAGGAGCTCTTCATTGACCTGGTTTTGATGAAGAGGTGGAAAGAGGATTTTTCTCTCTTTTTTACCACCACAGTCATCCAGAGCTCACAACTTCTGTGTAATCTTTGACCCCCCCCCCCACAATATTCATCTCAGATATCTAATTTGTTATCAAATCTTTTCATTTACCAGCCCACAAGTAGATATCAGGGGCTTTCTAATCCAATCTGTTGCAGCAATTTTTCTTACTCTCATTGAGTAGTTTTTGTTTGTTTGGGTTTTTTTGTGAATTTAGCCAGAAATGTCCATTTCTGGCAAAGTTGACAGTATTATTACTGGCCCATCTCAGCTTTTTATAAGCGTTGAATTAGGAATTAGGCTCATCTCTCTACAATTTTGAGTTACAGTTTCCTCTTCTATAAAAGGGGGACAGTAACACCAGGAGCAATTACCTTTTGCATTGTAAATCTTTTTTTTTAATTTATTTACTTTTAGTTTACAACATTCAGTTCCACAATCCCTTGAGTTTCATATTTTCTCCCCTCCCTCTCCTTCTTCCTCCTCCCCCATGGCGGCATGCAATCAAATTTAGGATCTACAAATACCTTCACATTAAACATTAGTCAGGTTGTAAAGAAGGATTATAAACGATGGAATGAACAATGAGAAAGAAGAAACAAAATAAAATAAAAAACAGAGAGCAAGTACTTTGCTTCAATCTGTATTCAGACTCTGTAGTTCTTTCTCTGGATGTGGATATCTCTTTCCATCATGAATATTTTGGAGCTGTCTTATAACCTTGCATTTCTGAGAGGAGCTGAGTCTATCAAACACAATCATCACACATACGTTGTATCTGTTATTGTGTACAGATTTCTCCTGGTTCTGCTCTTCTTACTGAACATCAGTTTATATAAGTCTCCAGATTATTATGAAGTACATTTGCACCTTATTTCTTATAGCATAATAGTATTTTATTACATTCATATACCACAACTTGTGTAGCCATTCCCTAATTGATTTCCAATTCTTCGCCACCACAAAAAGAGCTTCTATAAATATTTTTTGTACATATGGGACATTTTCCCACTTCTATGATCTCTTTGGGATACAACACTAGAAGTGGTATTGCTGGGTCAAAGGGTATGCATTTATTTATAGCCCTTTGGGCATAGTTCCAGATTGCTCTCCAGAATGGTTTAATCAGTTCACAACTCCACCAAAAATGCATTAGTGTTCCAATTTTTCCACATCCTCTCCAGCATTTATCATTTTCCTGTTTTGTCATCCTAGCTAATCTGACCAGTGAGATGTGGTACCTCAGATTTTCATCTGATTTGCATTTCTCTAATCAGTAGTGATTTAGAGCATTTTTTCATATGCTTATAGATATATTTAATTTCTTCCTCTGAAAATTGCCTGTTCATATCCTTTAGCCATTTAGCAGCTGGGGAATGACTTGTATTCTTATAGATATGACTCAGTTCTCTGTTCTTTCCCAGTTTTCCACTTCCCTCTTAATCTTGGTTACATGGCTTTATTTGTACAAAAACCTTTCAATTTAATGTAATCAAAACTATCCATTTTGCATTTCATAATGCTCTCTAACTCTTGTTTGGTCATAAAATCTTCCCTTCTCCATAAATCTGACAGGCAAACTCTCCCTTGTTTTCCCAGATTTGTATTGTAAATCTTAAGCTACTATTACTATACCCCAGTTGTTAAAAAGTTTCTGACATATTTGTTGGTGCTACTTTGCACGTTGTTAATGATATTTGTTCTACATTGCACTATTGATATGTGTCCGAGTCTTTTAATCCATTTCCTTATCTCTCCCACATAGACAGAAAAATTATTTTTAGGGTTTTTGATTGTTTTTTTCCAGTTCTTTTTAGGTTTTAATTGGTATCTTGCATTTTTTATCATTCACATTTCCCAATACATCCTTCTTTTCTTTTCTCCTCCTGGTGACCCATCTCTTAAAACAAAGAATAAAAAAGGAGAGGAGAAAATCTTTTCAGCAAAACTAAACCAACACTTTGGAAAAGCCTAATATAATATTCACCGTTATATACCCACAGTCCTCCATCACTAAAAAGAAGTAACTTAGTCATTACAATTTCATAACATTTAAATATGATTATTTAGAGACTGTTGTTTCCATTGACATTGTCTTATCTTTTCTACTTCCTATCTATCTTCTATTTCACTTCTGTGCCTACTCTTCAGCATCCAGCACAGCGCTGTACCCATTAATGGATACTCAAAATGTGGAACATTAGAATCGAAAAAAGACCATCCAGACTGACCTTTTCTTTTACAGATAAGAAAACCAAGGCTCAGTGAGGTGAGGGAGGTAAAATTACCTGCCCAAGGTCACAGAACTTGAATATGAGATTTTCCCCCTTAAAATTCCCATCCGAAGGGATGATTATTATTTTTTTTTGGAGGGAAATTGGGGTTGTGTGACTTGCCCAGGTTCATGTGGCTGCCTTTTTGTTTGTGTGTTGGGTGTCTGGGGCCGGACCCGAGCTCGGGTCCTTCTGGCTCCGGGGCTGGCTCTCTGCTCGCTGCGCCACCTAGCCACCCCAAGGAAGGGATGATTCTTAAGGGGTGAAGTCAAGAGGTGAGAGAGGAAAGTGGCAAGAGGAGATGGAGAGAGACAGGGTAGGGCAAACTATCTCATGTAGAAGAGGCAAGGGGAAGTAGTTGCAGGGGAGGGGAAGAACAGGAAGGCAAAAAGGCAAAAGCATATTCTCATTGAAGTTGGCTCAAGGAGAGAATCACATACATACTAAATGGAATATCTTACCCTCACTCACTCTCCTGCGTAGGGGAAAGGGGGATGAGAGGGGGGATGATGGAGGGGAGGGCATTCTGGGGAGAGGGGAGGTTAGAAGTACCCACTATCAAAGAGGGACAGGATCAAAAAAAAAACATTAAAAAAAAAATTCCCATCCACTGCTCTTCTTGCTACAGTGAATTACTCTTTATTGAATTTAGTCAACTCATGATATCAAGCAAAACACATGAACTTTGTATTCATTTACTGCATTTCTTTCTGGATAGAAGTAATTGCTCATTGTGGATGAGTGGACTGATGACTATTTGTTAGATTAAGTGCCTTTATATGGAAAATAAAAAATGTATACATTTGCTACATAAAAAACACCACTTTCTGGGCAGAATAAAAAAACAAACAAACATAAGGCCCATTGTTTTATAGGGTCCCTAGTTGAAAAGTTATACAACATTTTTATATGTTTAATGTATAAATGTTTCTTTAAGCCTAGGATGGGTATTCCTGAATCAAGGGAAGAAAATTCTTGGTAGAAATAAGGTCACTCAAAGATTAGGTCAGGAAGTCATTGGGGGACATGGAAAGAATATAGGCTATCTTAGCCTTGAAAATAAGCTGGAACACAACATCCATTTACAGAATTTCTTTATTGCTGCTTTGCTTACCTATGAATCATATATTTCTGTGTGGTATAGAGTGAGTAAAATACATTGAAACTTCACTATAGTACCTTATAATGAAATTAGTAATGGGCTGTTTTCATAACTGAGTCAATAACTAATAATCTCTTTTGAACATTATCTGAGATGGATTGTCTTATATTAAATTATGCTCTTTTGGAAGACTCTAGTGTGGTTATCTCGTTCTATGTATTCATAGACTGACTTAGAATGAAAGCATATCAAGATCAGACACTGCTTCCTTTTTTTTTTTTTTTTTTGGTCTTTGTATCACTAATTCCTAACTCAGTGTCTGGCACATAAAGTTTTAATAAATGCTTGGAGGTAAGCTCACTTTTAACATATTGCTCTTGGAGTTTTAAAATCAAAGTACTACACAGAAAGGGGTGATAATTTTTATGAAAAATATAAAAAGTGCTATTTAAATGCAAGGAGATTAGAATACAACATTGGGGAACTCTGAGATATACATACATATATATATATATATATATATATATATATATATATATATATATATATGAATACAAAATAAATACTTTTTCATAGAAAAGCCCAGAAAATCTTACTATGAAGAAAGCCAGTCCAAAATGTATTTTGTTATATCATTAAGAAAGGCTGTTAGGCATTGATGGTAGAAAGGTAGAACTTGATATCCTTTTTAATAAATGTTTGAGTGATTAATTTCTTGATATTTTGAATGTGGATATGCTAATCACAAATAAATGGTTCAATAACTTCATAACTATTATTTTTACCATTATTATTATTGCTTTCAACTTAAGGTTCATTTCATCTTTCAGGATCACAGCTTGTGCTATGACCATGAATAAATATGTGGAAGAAAATGTATCTCAAAAATCCTATACAACCATCAAGTATTTCATGAAGATGCTGAGCAGTGTCAGTGAGACCTTAATATTTATCTTCATGGGAGTGTCAACAGTTGGAAAAAACCATGAGTGGAACTGGGCCTTTGTTTGCTTCACCCTGATCTTCTGCCTGATCTGGCGTGCCCTAGGTAATGAGCTCTTCATGGACTCGATGATGCTACAGAACCATGTACCAGGAATTTTTTTTTTTTAATTTTCATTGAAGGGGCAGCTAGGTGGCACAGTGAATAGAGCACAGGCCCTAGAGTCAGGAAGACCTGAGTTCAAATTCAGACTCAGACACTTAACACTTACTAGCTGTGTAACATTGGGCAAGTCACTTAGCACCAATTGCCCTGCCTTCCCCCCTCCAAAAAGACCAAAAATAAAATAAAATTTAAAAATCATGTAAAAAAGGAAGTTTGAAAAATATTTGGTGACTAAAAGAGAGTAGGAAGGTGATATCTTCATAAATCCTAGCTTAAAAGAAATTGAAACGTCTATTAAGTTACTGGGGCATCTAGGTAGATAGAATGTTGTATCTGGAGTCAGAAAAACTCATCTTTCTGAGTTCAAATTCAGCCTCAGAAGCTTCCTAGCTGTGTGACCCTGGGTAAGTACTTAACCCTGCTTGCCTCCGTTTCCTCATCTGTAAAATGAGCTACAGAAGGAAATGACAACCCCAATTTCTTTGCCAAGAAAACCCCAAAGGAGAACACAAAGAGTTGGACACAACTGAACCACAAAAATTTACTGAAAAGACCTAGTAAGACTTGATGTGTAAAACACACATCTCTCCAGAATGGGGTTTCAGAGGGTGTATTTTGCCTCCTACCACCCTTATGTCTGGAGAAAGTAGTCTAAAACTGAAAGTGGTTGCCACAAAGCATTCATTCCAAACTCATTCATTTTTTTAAAAGCAGTTGGGGTTAAGTAACTTGCTCAAGGTTACACGGCCAGTCTTATTCATGTGTGGGTGCTCATTTTCTGAGGCTGGATCCGATCCCAGGTTTTCCCAACTCTGGGGCCAGCACTCTTACTCACTGCGACACCTAGCCGCCCCAACTCATTCGTTTTCTAATGCGGCATAGAAGTTGGATAAATTGGTCTGTGACTGTAGCAGGACACAGCACTCAGTGTCAGTCTGCTACTGGGCGGGGTCAAGCAGGTCAGTCGTCAGGGGTGTGCTAGGGCTTCACTCATCTTAGCCCCTGGTGAACTCTGTCATGAATTCTAGTTTCTGAGCCTTTTGAGATCACACAGTGTTATTCTGTTTCTGATTTTCCTTTGTGTTTTCATTTAGTTGTTCAGCCATGCCCAACTCTTCTTGACCCTGTGGACCATACAGTCCATGGGGTTTTCTTGGCAAAGCTATTAAAGTGATTTGCCATTTCCTTCTTTAGTGGATTAATGCAAGTAGAGATTAAAGGATTTATCCAAAATCATACAGTTAAGAAGTGTGAACAGGGAAGAATAGTCAACAATAGTCAACAACAAAGACAGGGAGACTAGACCATTGGTGCTAGCACCACCTTTCTCAGCAAGAAGAGGACTGTGCCGTTTCATTAGAATTGGAACTTCTTGAGAGATGAAGTGTCTTATTTTTCTATTTGCATCTACAGTGATTGGCATAGTGCCTTGAACTTGGTAACACAAAATGCTTTTTTCATTAGTTGATTCATTTATTCATTCATATCCTTTAAGCCACCTATATATTGGGGAATGATTTTTGCTCTCATAAATCCCTATTAGTTGCCTATAGATTTTTTTTTAGTAGACCATCTCTCTTATTACCTTCCTTGCATTAATTTTGCTCATGAAAATAAATTCAATTTTACTGTAACTAAAATCCTTTATTTTGTCCTTTGTAATAATTCCTATCTTTTGTTTCATTAACAATTCAGTCCCTACCTATAACTATGAAGAGTACATGATGTGTCATGCTTCTAATTTTTTATGGTATGATTCTGAAAGAACATTTCTTTCTCCTTTCTCTATTAAAATATTAACACTAGATCATCATAATGTTCCGTTTACTCAAAATTTTACCTTTCTGGGTTTCTCTTGACTCTTCTGTTTCTATTTTTAAAAGTTTCTACTCAGCTCTGTACTTTTCTTCAGAAATGCTTAATATCCTATTTCACCAAAGCTCCAGTTGTTCCCCAGTAGATTGATATTCACTTTTTCAAGGTAAGTCATTCTCATTTGCAAGCCTCTATTTTTTGCTTTTTGGAACATTGCATCCCAAGATGTCTTCTTTCTTGTAGTAGAAGGTGCCAGATATTGACTGCAGCTCCTCGATATTTGAACCTTTCCTTTCTCACCATGACAACTTTGGTTTTGACTATGATATTCCTGAATTTTTCCTTTTGGGGTTACTTTGAGAAGATGATTGTAAATTCTTTCTCTTTTTACTTTGTTTTCTGATTCTAAAATATTTGGGAAGTTTTCGTTTATAATTTCTTGAAATATTATGTCCAATTTTTTTTCAATAATTATTTTTGGGGTGTCAAATGATTTTTAAATGGTTTCTCTTTGACTTGTTTTCCAGGTCATGTTGTTGTTGTTGTTGATATTTTTTCCTACTATTTTTTTCTTTTGATTTGTTTTCTAATATTTTTTTTGCTGTAATATGTGTGCCATTCATTTCTATTTGTTCTATTCTAGTTTTTAGGGATTACTGTAGCAGCAAGCACCCCAATATCCCCAGGGTAGCTGCCAACACAGGTTCTTAGATCTGCTTTTGTAAAGGAAAGCAACTCAAAATGGGTTAACAAGCTTACTTTAATCAAACAAACATACATTACCTAGTTCAGGGGAAAAGGTCAGCACCCCAAACTTCAGAGTTACAGAACTTACAGATCAAGCAGACAGGCTTCCAAACTGTCCAAACATCATATCAATATCAAATCACAGTTACCAGAGAGGGAAGCATCAACATCTGGGTTTTCAAAGCCGGGGGGCTCTCAACAACGGCTTCCCAGAGTCTCATCTGGTCAAATCACACAACACTTCTCAAAGTGAGCCCCAAAGCAAAGCCCCTCATCAGAGTTTATATAGCCTTCTCCTGGCTCAAAGAATGTAACCACCCTTTTGATCCACTGCCCAATCACACAGCATCAAGGTGTAGTCATTCCTGAAAACCAAGCCTCCCACCACAGGCTCCATGTGACCACATTCAGCCTATTAGGAGGCAGAGCATATTTTCAAATCAAGGAAGGTTTTCAGAGTCTCTTAAAGCCAATCAAAGTCTCTTAAGCCAATCAAAGGGCCTAGGGGCAGGGAAGATCTTTTAAATCTGCATTTCCATTACAATTACATATTAGGATAAAGTTTATCACTTTGCCTTTCAAGTTATATATTTTCTTTCAAATTCTTTTTCTTTAATTTTAAATTTTTTAAATTAAATTTTATGTTTATTTTTAGTTTACATCATTCATTTTCACAAGATTTTGAGTTAAAAATTTTCTCCCTCCCATCAACCACCCCAAAACAGCAATCCCACTGTATACCTCCTCCCCCAATCTGCTCTCTCCTATATCCTTCCCCTTACCCCTTCTGACTTTGCAGTAGGGCAAGTTGGATCTCCATACCCCAGTGCCTGTACATCTTATTTCCCAGTTGCATGTAAAATAATAATAATAATGATAATAACATTTTAAAACTTTGAATTCCAGATTCTTTCCCTTCCTCCCTCGTCACCCAACCCTACTGGGAACACAAGTAGTTCAATATAGGTTGTACATGTGTAGCTATGCAAAACATTTTCATAGTGGATATATTGTGAAAGATTGACTACATTTCCCTCCATCCTATCCCACCCCCCCCACTTGTTCTATTCTTTACTTTGACCCTGTCCCTTTTCAAAAATATGTGCTTCCAACTTCCCTCCCCCAAAACTGCCCTCCCCTCCATTGTCCCCTCTCTCATCCCCTTCCCCCCTAGTCTTCTATAGGGCAAGATACCCTATTTAGTGTATATGTCATTCCATCCCTAAGCCAAATTCAATGAGAATAAGGTTGATCCATTCCCTTTTGCCTTCCTCTTCTTCCCCTCCATTATAACAGTTTTCCTTTGCCTCTTCTATATGGGATAATTTACCCCATTCTGTCTCTCCCCATCTCCTCTCATTATATTCCTCTTTTACCTGTCAATTTCACCTTTAAGTAGCATCCCTTCCTATTCAATTGGTCCTGTGCCCTCTATCTATATATACCTGTACACATTTATACACACACTCACATATGTATTCATACGCCCATATACCCTCCTATATAAACTATATATGTATGTACACACACACACACACACATATATACACATATATACATATATATATATATACACACACACACACACACACACACATTTATATTCCCTTCAACTATTCTCATTCTGAGAAAAGTTTCATAAGTTACAATTACCCTTTTTCCATGTGGGAATGTAAATAGTTCATCTTTGATAAGTTCCTTATGATTTCTTTTCCCTGTTTACCTTCTCATACTTCTCTTGCTTCTTGTATATGAATGACAAATTTTCTATTCTACTCTGGCTTTTTTCATCAAGAATGCTTGTAAGTGGGGCGCAGTGAGTAAGAGAGCCAGCCCCAGAGTCAGGAGGACCCAGGATCAGTTCTGGCCTCAGTTACTTAGCACCCACACATAAATAACTAGCCATGTAACCTTAAGCAAGTTACTTAACCCCAGTTGCTTGAAAAAAAAAGAATGCTTGAAAGTCCTTTATTTCATTGGATGACGATATTTTCCCCTGAAACATGATACTCAATTTTGCTGGGTAGGTGATTCTTGGTTTTAATCCCAGCTCCTTTGACCTCCTGAATATCATATTCCAAGCCCTTTAATTCCTCAGTGTAGAAGCTGCCAGATCTTGTGTTATCCTGATTGTGTTTCCACAACATTCAGATTGCTTCTTCTTGGCTGCTTGTAATATTTTTTCCTTGATCTGGGAACTCCAGAATCTTGCTATAATATTCCTAGGAGTTTTCTTTTTGGGATCTTTTTCAGGAAGTGATCAGTGGATTCTTTCAACCTCTGTTTTGCCCTCTGGTTCTAAAACATCAGGGCAATTTTCCTTGATAATTTCTTGAAGGATGATTTCTAGGTTCTTTTTTTGATTGTGGCTTTTAGATAATTGAATAATTTAAAAATTATCTCTCATGGATGTTTTCCAGGTCAGTGTTTTTTCCCATGAGATATTTCACATTGCCTCCTATTTTTTCATTTGTTTGGATCTGTTTAATAGTATCTTGTTTTCTCATGAAGTCACTAGCTTCCATTTGCTCCAATCTAATTCTGAAGGGATGGTTTTCTTCAGTGAACTTTTGAGATTCATTTTCCATCTGGCAAATTCGGCTTTTTAAGACATTCTTCTCCTCATTGGCTTTTTGAGCTCTTTCTCCATTTGAGTTAGTCTATTTTTAAGATGTTATTTTCTTCAGTCAGGTTGTTGATTCTCTTTTCATGATTTTCTTGCATCATTCTTATTTCTCTTCCCAATTTTTCCTCCATTTCTTTTATTTAGTTTTCAAAATCCTTCTTAAGCTCCTCTATTGCTTGTAATAAGTTCATATTTTTCTTGGAAGCTTCTGGTGCAGGAGTTCTGACTTCGTTGTCTTCCTCCTGTTCCATGCTTTGATCCTTTTTGTTCCCCCAAAAGGAATCTAAGGTTTGACTGCTGTGCTTGCTTTGTTTCCTTTGCTTGCTCATGTTGCCCCTCAATTACTTGACTTTTGAACTCTTTGCCACTGTAGAACTCTGCTTCCAGAGAGGAGAGCTTTGTCCCAAATTGCTGATGTTTTCACAGCTGTTGGAGATATTTAGTTGGGTGCCATTTCAAAAATCTCCACTGGCTCTGGCACACTGGTCACTCACCCCAGAACTTTCACCCTAGACCGCAATTGAGATCCAAGCAGGTTAAAGCAAGTTACCCCTCAAACTGGTTTCTTGGTCACCCTACAAATTTGCAGGCCAGGAGCTCTGAAGCAGCCATGAGGGGGCAGCTGCTGAGCCTCATCTGCTTCTCCCTCTGGTGGGGAGAAGCCAGACCACACTCCTGGACTTCCTGTTCCCAAAGTCCACTGACCTCTCACTTTGTCTTTGTCATTTATGGGTTGATAATTCTGGAAACCACCACATCTGCTGGTGATCCACTCTCCCAAAGTCCCTCTAGCCATGGCTGGTCAGGCTGCCCTAGGGCCAAAACCACAGGCTCACATGGGGCTGGGCTCTGCTCCTAGCACACTGCCATGGACCCTTCCTGCCAGCCTGCCAGGCTATCTTCAGTGGGAGGTTTTTTTCTCTCTGTCACTTTGTGGGTTCTGTAGTGCTAAAGTTTGTTTAGAGTCATTTTTATAGGTATTTGAGGTGGTTATGGGGGGAGCACAGGGAAGTTTCCCAGCTTCTATACTGCCATCTTGGCTCCTTCCCCTTTTATTTCCAATTCTTTCCTCCAAAGGTTTTTTTTTTTTTAATTTCCTAATCTCTTGCTTCATTTTTTGTAGGTATTTATGTAATCTTTGTGGAAAACCCATCTCTTCCTTTGTGGTATTTCTTCCAGTTGTTATGAAGTCACTCTCGTCTTATTTGGAGCTTGGAGGGCATATTTCTAGATTTTAAATAATTTTATACTAGTCAGTGTTTTCTTTGATTTAGTAATCTATCCAGCTTAAGTTGTTGAATTGGAGTTTCATGCCAGGGTCAAGCTCTGCCTTTTGTTATGGTAGTTGGCTCTTTTGGCCCACCCTAGATCTTCTGGGTTCATGTACTGACCTCTACCTTCCAAGATTAAGCCCTGCTTCAGCTTTGATGTTCAGATGGCTGGATCATCAAATCCTTCTTGGGCATCTAAGGACAGAATTTTAGGAACTTCAGAGTTTTAGGGTCTGGGTTGCCCGGCCATGAACTGTGGAATTGCCTATTGTGCTTGCATAAAACTTCTAAGCTCCCCACCCTGGGGTATCTGACCCTACTGGAACATCCTCATGGGAACCCTCTGCTCATGATCCTACTACATACAGAGCTTTGTACACTATATAGCCTTGCTTTAGTCAAACTTACCTGACACTGGCACTAGAAGTGCTTGTGGGCTCCTTTTCCTATTGCTCTCAAGTTTCTGACTGAGCTCTTCTGTAGTTCTGGGTTGGAAGAAACAACTTACTTTAGTTTTTCATTGGATTTTTAAATTATTACTTAGTTTGCTGTGAGCTTCATAGTTTTGCTGAAATAATCATGTGAGAACTGGATGGTTTGTCTTCATTCAAGCAGTGGAGGCATTTCTTAAAATACATACATACATACATACATACATATATATATTATATATTTAAATTTTTCTTTTCTTTTTTTTTTTGGAGGGCAATTGGTAACTTGCCCAAGGTCACACGGCTAAGTTCTTTTGTTTGTGTGTGCATTAAGAGGCCGGATCCGAACTCAGGTCCTTCTGACTCCAAGGCTAACACTCTACTCACTGCGCCACCTAGCCACCCAATATATATTTTTTCAACTTATTGGTAAACATATGACTAAATATTCTTTTGACTATATATTTAATTTGTTTCAATTTATAAAATAGCATAACTTTTCTTTCAATAGGTTTATCCATTCATTCTCATTCAGTTTTCTTCTGGTATGGCAAGAGTGTATATTCTTTTTTCTGTATTTTTTTTTTGCTTTGCATTATTTCTTAAAGATCTTTCCATATCTCCACACTCATCAGACTTTAATCATAGTAGCGCAATACATTTGTGCCATAATTTAATTTAACTTATCATTGGATTGTAATTGAAATGCCTTTCTTTTTAATACAAATAACTGCTATGAAAATGTTGAAACAAATATACCTTTGTGTTGTTTTACTAACACTAAGGAGATTATCACAAAAATAGAAATATTAGGTCAAAAGGTATGATAATTAAATGCTTTCCTTTTTTTCAAATAAAAATGTTGCTATGAAAATATTAGAACAAATATACCTTGGTGTATGTTTTCTGACACTCGGGAAATTATCATAAAAATGGAATTATTGGGACAAAAGTATGATTATTCATGTAGCCTTTAGTGTTCATTGAAAAAATTATCTCAGAAAATATTAAACAAGTTTGTGATCCCATCATCAGTGAATAATAAGCCTCTTTTACCACAATTCCACTACAATTGTTTTATTTTTTTAATATAGAGTTTGACAATTTTATGGGTATAAAATTATTATTACCTTTTGTTTGAAATTATCCACCATTCTATACTAGTTTTAATTCATCTCTTACTATTTTTTGAGATTGAGCATATTTTCATTTTGAGATTGGGACTGATCATATTTTAAAGTGAATATTAAGAAATTTGTGTTACCTTTTTTGAAAATTGATTTTCATATACTTTGGCCATTTATCCATCATACACTTTGTAAAATTTTAATGAGTTAC
This sequence comes from Gymnobelideus leadbeateri, assembly GCA_011680675.1. Classification (NCBI taxonomy): domain Eukaryota; kingdom Metazoa; phylum Chordata; class Mammalia; order Diprotodontia; family Petauridae; genus Gymnobelideus; species Gymnobelideus leadbeateri. The sequence goes on along the minus strand of WOXC01000444.1, from coordinate 374,665 downwards.
ATTTATATTGTTTAATCAATAATCAAAATTCATCTTTAATATTTATTATAGTTTTGTTATAATTTAAAAAAAATTATTTAAATACATCTCTTCTGTATCTAATAGTTCAGTTATCACCCCTCTCAAATTTAGATAAAGTATTTATTAAATGAGTGCTTTGTGCCAGCACTATCCTGAGTCCTAGGGATAGAAAGACAAAACAAAATTTTACATTTTTAGTAGGGGTGCCAGAGAAATATCCAGTGGAAATTCACTGAGGTAGATGATATGAGAATTGAATCCAAATACATTTTCTACTAAATTGACAACTGGTTTCCTAAGAGTACTTGTTAAATAATTTATCCTTTCCCCACTTGTTTTCTGTAAGTCTATCAAACATGCTAGTGCATCTATTAAATTCCATTGACTTGTTTCTTCATCCCTTGCCCACTACCCACTTGGGTTTGGTGCCATTTTCTAAAATGTTTTAAAGTCTGGGAGAGCACGGCTACCTTCAACAATTATCTTGTTGTTTAGCTCACCCTTTGATATTTTTGCCTGTTTGTTTCCTCATCTGTAAAAATTAGGTTTTAAACCTATGTTCTTATGATCAATACCAATTTTATTATGTTTTTATCCATTTCTATAAAGAAAACTTTCCTAGTTTCCTCAGCTGTCAAAGGGAGATAATAATAGCACATCCTTCACCATGTTATGAGAATCAAGTGAGATAATATATGCAAAGCACTGTGAAATCTTTAAAGATTCACAAAAATTCTAGCTATTACTGTTTGAGAAAAGCATGAAAAGCAATTAGAATGCTAGAGCTGGAGTCAGGAGGATACATCAAAACCCAATCCTCTAATATTTACTAGCTGTGTAGTACTGGGCAACTCACTTAGCTGACCTCAGCCTCTGACTCCTCATTTTTAAAATGGGTATAATTATAGGTATATCACTTCGCTTATAATGTCCTTTGAGGATCAAATAAGATAATATATGTATAAAGCACTTTGGAGACAATAAAGCACTATGTAAAACTCAGTTAATATTATTATTTTCCCACTCCGGCAGATGTTACCAGTATTTGACTTTAGGAAATCCTAGAGAGCTGTCTGAGACATTTAGAAGGTAAATGATTTGCCCAGGTTCACATAGGTAGTGTATCAGAAGCCAAATTTGAACTTGCATCTCTCTGATTCCAACCCAGTGCTCTTGCCACTGCATGACACCATCATTTTTGCAAATATGCATACTAATTCTTCCTGGTTACCAGTCAGGACTTCAGGCAGTGTGACTTAATTTTTATTTTATCTTCTTCCTCAGGTGTCTTTGTTTTGACTCAGATCATTAACTGGTTCCGGACAATACCTCTGACTTTTAAAGATCAGTTCATCATTGCCTATGGAGGATTACGAGGAGCCATCTGTTTTGCTTTAGTCTTCCTTCTTCCTGCTGCAGTGTTTCCCAGAAAGAAACTGTTTATTACAGCTGCCATTGTGGTCATATTTTTCACAGTCTTCATTCAGGTGAGCACAGTCCTTACACCTTGAAGATTTTGTTTCCCCTACTCCAGTCTGAAGAAACAAGATCTTTTGGCCCGTCCAAGTAAAACCCTTTCATAGGTTAGAAGAACTTGTATTCTCATCACATTAAAAAAAATTAATGTGATATGAATGTGTTGAATCTTTGGCAAGTACTTAAAGGTACAAAGGAAAAAAAGGTACAAAAGAAAGTGATATTTCTTACATGGATTTCCATCTTTGAGTTGCTCATTGGTTTAGAGGGGCCAAATTTGTGTACTCGATAAGGTAATCACTTCAGTGAGGATAGGAATAGAGTGGAACTGTGCAATCTATGACTGTTCTTGCTGTTGTTACTTCTTTGGTCCTATAAACTCATTAAATTTTCATTGAGTATTATAACCTTCAGAAAGTTATTTGACCTAAGCTAGCTGCTTAGCAATCCCTCATCTAGAAAACAGGGATGACTGAATACACTTTTAATATCAGGCTTCAAACACCATAAGCTGACCTCAGTTCTTTAAACATTCTTCCTTCTTTCTTTTCACCCTCCTGCACATGATACAGACAGTAGGCTATTCTGAATTGGACCGTGGAAGCTCCTCTATGACTTTGCTAAAGTGGGATCTGTGCCTTTAATGATTGCATTATTTCTTAGGATACTTGTGGTTTCAAACAAGACACTTTTCTTCCTATGTCTATTCCTTAACACTGTCTATCCCCTGTGCCTGGAATGCTCTGCCTCCTCATTTCAGCCTCTTAGTTGTCCTGCCTTCCTTCAAGACTGGCTCAAATTCCATTTTCCCCAGAAGGCCTTTCTCACTTCTCTTAAATGTGAATGCCTTCCCTTTTAGGTTACTTTCCATCTACTCTGTATATGTCTTTCAGGTAACCAGTTATTTACATATTGTAAATACCATCAGAATGTGAGCTCCATGAAGGCAAGGATTGTTTTTTGCCTTTCTTTGTGTCCCCAGTACTTAGCACAGGGCCTGGCATTTTGTCAGCTCTTCATAAAGGCTTTCACTGAGTGACTAATATAGTTTTCCTATATGGCTTTAATTCTCCTTTGGCACTCAAGAGTGTTCTTATCTATGTACTTTTTTGAATACAGAGGAAAAACAACTCTCTTCCATGCCCATTTTTATTCTGAGAATACCATAATAGGAAATACTAGCCTGAATGACTGCTAACAGAAGATTATTCAGTTCAGAAATCATTTATTGAATATCAGTGATATGCTAGGCACAGTGCTAGACAATGGGGATAGAAAGACAAACATGAAGGCTACCCTTGCCCTCACAAAGCTTATATTCTTCTTGAGGGAAACAATATGTATGTAAATATGAAATAAATAATTTTTGAGGGGGAGGATTAACAGTTGAGGAATCAGGAGAGATTTTTTTTTATTGGTGATGGGACTTGAGCTGAGTCATGAAGGCAGAGGGGGTTGAAAAAGGTGAAGGTGAGGATAAAGAACATGACATTGGGGTGGGACAGCCTTCCAAAGGCATGGAAAGAGGAGAGGGAATGTTATATACAAGGAATAGAAAATAAGCCAGTTTGAACATTTGAGGGAGAATAATGTTTAATCAACCTGGGAAGACTGACTGCAGCTAAAATACACAGTCTTTAAAAATCAGAGAACGTGGTATTTTATCCTGATTGGTTGTTGTCCTTTGCTCTCAAAGAGAACCAAAATGATATCAGTGTATCAGAGTCAAGTTACAGTGTGGTCACCTGTGGCTGTGATCAGTTATGTTATGATCAATTATATTATGTGACACGAATGTGTTGAATCTTTGTGAAGTACTTAAAGGTACAAAGGAAAGTGATATTTCATAGATGGATTTCCATCTTTGAGTTGATCATTGGTTTAGAGGGGCCAATAAGGTAGGAACAGAGTGGAACCTTGCAGTCTATGACTATTCTTGCTTTTGTTACTTCTTCTTTAGCTCTATAAACTCATTAAGTTTTCACTGAGTATCAGACCAGTATGAACTCAGAATGCTCTACCATGGGTCAGGTACAAATAGTCCATGTGAACATTTGGGGAGGAATCTCTAGATTTGCTTGAGTTTCTTTTAAGCTATTTCAATTCTGCTTTGCTCACAAAGTACAGTACCTTCATTGATGAGGGCATGCCATGCTGGGTGGTCCTGTGCCAATGTCTCCCATGTCATGCAATCAGTTCCAAGGTTCTTCAGAGAGCCCTTGAGAGTTGGCAACGGTGGAGCAGAAAAGGAGTGGGCTGTTTTCAAAGACCTTTTATCGTGTGGTTAATAGGGAGCTACTGAAGCTTCTTGAATCAGAAGGTGACATGGTTAGACCTTTACTTTAGTAATAATTTGGCAGCTACTCAGAGAGTAGATTAGAAAGGATGCAGGTCCAATGACATGAGATTTAAGAAGCTATTATAGTAGTCCAAGAGAAAGGTGATAAGGGCCTGACCTAGATTTATAGTGGAAAGAAGGGGAGGGGCGGCTAGGTGGTGCAGTGAGTAGAGCATCCGGCCCTGGAGTCAGAAGGACCTGAGTTCGGATCAGGCCTCAGACACTTAACACACTAACAAAAACCTAGCTGGGTGACCTTGGGCAAGTTACTTAACCCCAACTGCCTTCCAAAAAGCAAAAAAAAAAAAAAAAAGAAGAAGAAGAAAGAAGTAAGGGAAGTTATAGGAGCAGACTCACAGACTCAACAAGACTTAACAACTGTTTGGATATGTAGGGTCTGAGTGAAAGTGAGGATGATACCTTGATGACCACAAGGATGCAGTACCATTGTCCAGAATAGATAGATTAGGAGGAGTGAGCTTAGCTTAATGAAGTATTTTTTCCTTTCTTTTTTATCTTATTTTGGAAGCATTTTTGGTGGAGGGTGGGGTGGCTAGGAAAGTCTGAGAAGAAATTGTGAGAGAACAAGAACAGAATCATGAAAACCCAGAGAGGGCAGCAAGTCTTGAAGGGGTCACCAACAGTGTTCCAGGATGCAAAGAGGAAAAGAAGGAGGAAGATGGAGAAAAAAGGCATTAGATTTGCAAGAAAGAGACTCTCTTTTGCCTTTTTTTGTATTGGAGGAAAAAGTTTAGGAACATTCTTTACTTTTGTAACAAAATCATAATCCCAGGATTATCCAAAAACGGTGTTGTAAAGTAGATGATTGTCTTCTCTGACCCACCCTCAAGACTTCCATCACCATAGGCCCACCTTTTTTGGATTCGTGCTAATATGTTTCCTGTGTCCATAGTAATAATGTTCATTTTTATACTGCTTGAGAGTTTACAGAGCACTTTGCTGACAGCAGTCCTGTAGCATATACTTATTACTGCCAAGCGCTTCCTCTGTTATATTTTATTTGGTCTGGGTCCCATCCAACCCCTCTTTCCACTACAAATAGCTAATATGATTAAATGAACACCTTTCATTGTAGTCTACTGTATTAATTAGAGGGGACAGTTCTAAGTAAATGGGGTCCTTGGGAGATAAAGGTCACTTCTAACCCAGTAGAGACTCTTATAGTAAAAATTTCAAGGAAGAAAAAAGCAGAACCAGAAATGTCAGTAAAGATGCCTTTCTACATCCTTAAGTCGTAAAATGTTTATAGAAGAACCATAATTAGCAAATTTTGCATAGTTAAGTAGCAAAAAATGCACCTTGTGAAAGAATGAGTACATTATAGCATAGATAGGCCTGGGAAGAATTCACTCTGGATACAGCTATGGGGAAAGAGTTGTTGGCCACCGATAGCTTCATTTTTTTTAACCAATTATTCTTGTTAACCGAGTGCTAAGCTGACTTGATTCTAATTGTTCATTTAGCAAAAGAGAAAAAAGACTTGGCAGCCATATGTATTTCTAAAATGTATATTCCTAGCTTTATTCTTCTAGGTGCTCTGGACAAAATCACAAAAATAGTTATGAAAAATTACAGGAAAAATGTATACATTTTATATATGTACACCTATATATGTGTGTGTATGTGTATGTGTGTATATATATATATATACACACACACATACACATATAATTTTTTTTCCAGTACAGACAGTATGGTATCATGGATAGAATATTGGGTTTGTAGTCAGGAAGTTCTGGGCTCTGACTTAACCTTTCTAGGCCTTGGTTACCACATCTGTCAAATGAGGGAGATGGTCTAAATAAACTAAATAAGTCCTTTTTAGTTCTAAATTTATGACACTCTTAGTGCTGCCAAGAGCCTCTGAATTGCAGCAACTTGAGAAAAAGCCTTTGTTGCTCCACACTGGTGATAGCTCTATAAGAAGACAGTTACCTACCTAAAATAAATCCAGTCATTCAGCTACACCTGCCTTGATGTAAGGGTGTAGATTAAGTCCTTTGCAGAGCAGTATTGTCTTAAATCCATGAGAGATGCCTAATCTGACTACTGACTTCCCTGCTTCCTTCAAGTGCCAACTAAAATCCCACTTTGTACAAGAAGCCTTCCCTATATTCTCATAATTCCAGTGCTTTCCCTTTTTCCTATTTGTCCTATATATAGCGTTCTTTGTACGGAATTGTTTGTGTGTTATCTCCTCCACTGGATTTTTAAGTTCTCTGAGGTCAGGGATTGTCCCTTGGCTCTTTTTGTATCCCCAGCACTTTAGCACAGTGTCTGGAACATAGTAGGTGCTTAATAAATGTTTATTGATTGGTTTTTCTCTTTCTTCCCCAAGGCACATCATCTTTTTTGCACTAAAGTGATGCAGATGCTCTTATATATTGCTTACTATAGCAGTTCTTACCACCTCCTGCTCTTTTACCTTCCCCTTCTGCTTCTTCCCAACACTTGGGGGGGGGGCGGTCTGTGGACCTTATATATATATATGTATATTCTTTGGGAGAGATCTCTTCCTGTCAGTATAAATAAATAATTGAGGCACAAAAAGAAGGCAGTCTGCCAGAAGGTACTTAATGGGTTACAAATATACCAGAAAGTATGAATTATATATTTCTGCATAAAATTCTATCCTCTGTGCAATAATGCTACCTATTCCTTTTTGAGTGGCTCCTTTTTTCCTGATGAAATTTTTATCAACATTTTTTCTCTTTCTCTTTGCTTCATTTCAGTATTTCGAGAGGAGCGAATTGCTTCATCCCAAATACTGAGTTAGCAATGTTTTCTGAAAAGAACCTCATGTGAAACATGTGTTTATCTCTGATACCAGAAATTCTAATGAGGAATTTAGTATTGGATTGTGTTAAAAATGAGAGAAGGTAGCCTTTTCTTGATGGGACATAAACCTCATTATAGCAAAATAGAATGATCATTGTACAATATTTGATGACTAATCAACCCAGATTCCCTCTGACTTGCACATTTCCTTTCCTTTAAGTAGTGCTGACTGGTAATCTAACTTAGTGTCTTAAATAGTACATTGCTTACTGTATAAAATTTAAAGTAGTAGCTACTATTTGTTAAAGTCCAATATTAAATAAACACTAATGAAATGAAATTAAAATACATTGCAGAAAATTAAAAAAAAATGGTGAGTTATCTTCAAATATGGTCTTCCAGTTGATTGGGGTAGTTTTCATTCATCGATTAGTCATCAAGTATTTGTAGTTAGAAAATTTGTTCCAAGGAAGACACAAAAATAATAGTAGGAAATAAGAACTAGGAGATCAAGAAGGTACATTTCATAGGAACTTATTATTAAGATGGTCAGTGGAGGTCACTCAGTCCACCCTTCAAATCAATGAAGAAATCCCTGTAGCAATGTCCCTGAGATAATCATAAAACCTCTTTTTGAATACCTACAATGATAAGGAACTCACTATTTTTCAAAGAATCCTAATCTTTTTAGAAGCAATTCTGAATGTTAGAAAATTATACCTCATTTTGAGCCAAAATCTGTTTTAGTTACTACTTTTCCATTGGTCCTAGTTTTATCCACAGAATAAGCCTTCACTCTTTTCCCATGGCAACCTTTCAAGTATTGGAAGATGGTAATTATGCCTTTTCTTATATTATTATCCATCTAAATATTTTCTTCTTGAAGTTTAAAAGATCAAGTTTCTTCAACCATTCTTCACATGACACATAGTTTTGATAATCTCCCAGCATCCTGTTTGTCCTCTCCTGGACACACTTCAGAGGATCAGTCAACATCCTTAAAATGTGGTGCCTAGAACTGAAAGCAACACTGCAAAAGGAGAATTCCGTTTGTACTCAACAGAGTTCAAATCCTGGCTCAGCCATGTAAAAACTATGCAAGCATGGCTAAGCTACTTAATGTCTTTGGGCCTCACCTTGCTCATCTGAGAAATGAGGGGTTTGGATTGCAAGACCTCTGAAGTCCCTTCTGCCTCTAAATCCATGATCCTAACACAGTCTAATAAGCAATGTGTGACTCTCACAGATCTGGAGCTGGGCATTCTATAGAATGTCTTTTAATATGGTTTGAAAGTATATTATCTTTTAAAACAGTTATACCCACATTATTGCTGTATATTGAACTTGTAAGTAGTAAAAAGTCAATCTTGTCAATAAATCAAGGAACTTTATTAAAAGCCTACTATGAGCCAGCCACTGTGCTAAGTGCTGAAGATACACAGAAGGGCAAAGGACAATCCTTGCCCTCAAGTACTTTACACTCTGATGGAGAAGCTCATAATCTAATGTGCATGCATATTGTTTTTCATGATATCTTGATACTCAATGCAGTAAATGTCTGAGGCCAGATTTGAACTCAGGAAGATGAGTCTGTCTTTCAGGACCTGCATGCTACCCACTGTGCCACTTAGCTGCCTCATTGTGTGTGTGTGTGTGTGTGTGTGTGTGTGTGTGTGTGTGTGTATGAATACACACATACATATACATACACACATATATATGGATATATATATCTCCATATTCCCTCTATGATCAAGTGTATGATATATCAAACTATTTGGAAAGCTTACAAATGCTAATCACACCCATTTCTTTTCATAAATGACCATATGTTTTCAGGTTTATCTGGTGCATCAAGTTGTTAGATTTTTTCTTCCTTCCTTCTAAGTTAGAACCTAAAACTTTGTTAAGGTGTTAACAAAAAGAAATGAAAAATATCTTCATTTTAGCCCTACATTTTTCTCTTTTCATTTACATTATTGGGTGGAGTGGGCCACGTGAACTTAATCCAATTGCAATGGAAACCTCTGCTTCCTATTTCCTTAATTCTATTCTGTGGGGATTTATCATAAAGGAGTTCCATTCATGCTGCCAGTAAACAATGATAGGTGGGAATTTAGCTCACTCTTTGTAGAATGATATTTCAGAACATGTGAGTAAAGACCATAGAGTTTCTCAATCAAGCTACAAGGATAATCAACTTTACTTTTTAAAGCCTTCATCCATAGCTTTCTAAAAAGAAAAGAAAAAAAATTAGATATATACTAAGGTAAAATCATATGGTTCTGAGCAACCTTCCATCTTAGGTTTCAAAAGATTTTGTTCCTGAGTTCTTGATTCTCTACATCAATCTAAGGGAAACTTAACTGCCACAAAATATAGGAAGACCATATGCTGGCTATAGAAATAGATGGCCAAAAATATTTTAGAGAACTGCAGGAGAATTTCTTTTAAAAATTATTAAATAACTCATTTAAAGGATGACATAACAGCTACAAATAATTCAGAGGGTGAAACTTTTAGGGTAAACAATTGTTTTTAGCAAATAGAATTTTTAAATGGGCATTTGTAAACAATTTAACAATAATAGCTAAATTTTGTATGGGATTTTAAAGATTGTAAAGTACTTTTTATGTTATGTCATTTAAGTCACTATAGTAACCCTTTGAAATACTTATTAATCTCTAGAAATAAATGTGAAAACGGAGCCTCATTGAGGTTAAGTGACTTATTTGTGGTCACACAGCTGGGGACAGATTTAAATTCATGTCTCTTCTAACTCCAACCCAGCCTCCTTTGTGCTCTTTCACACTGCTTCATCAGAATATTAGTGAGACTTATTAATAATAATCCTGATTTCCCACATTGCATTGATACCTAAAAATGCACCAATAAATTAGAATTGTGTATACATGGATATGGACCAGTTATTGCTGTTGTCCAGTCGTGTCTGACTCTTTGTGACCCCATGGATCAGATGGCCCATGGGATTTTCTTGGCAAAGATTCTGGAACGGTTTGTCATTTTCTTCTCCAGTGATTTAAGGCAAACAAAGGTGAAGTGACTTGTCCAGGGTCACACAGTTGGTGTCTTAGGCCAGATTTGTATTCAGGAGTCTTTCTAACTCCAGGCCCAGCACTCTATCCACCAAGCCATGTAGCTACCTGTAAAACCTTCTTTCTTGACAGAACTCAAATCAAAACAGAAACTTTTATATCTTCAGTCTAACACTTTTCCAACAAAGCTTTCTCAGAAATATTGATCAGATGTTATACTTTATTGGCTTAGCCTCCAAACATCATTGACAACTTCCTCACTGCATGAGGTCAGGATCTTAATGGAAACAGATTAGTAGCTGAAGAAGATTTTTTTAATGTGTCGATCAGATTTGATATATGGAATTTATAGAAAAATACAATGTAAACACATCCAACAGTTATTCACAGAATGAAAAGCCATAATGTTTGATAAAAACATAATTAATAAAATAAATATGATTCCACAGTAAACTAATACATTCATGTATACATGTATAGAAATGTATAATTTGAAATATCTGGATTAATAAAAGTAATAATTTTTTTAAAAGGCAAGGCAAGGCAATTGGAGTTAAGTGACTTGCCCAAGGTCACACAGTTAGTAAATGTGTCAAATGTCTGAAGCTGAATTTGAACTTAGGTCTTCCTGACTCCAGAACCAATGCTCTATTCACTGCACCACCTAGCTGCCCCAATAAAAGAAATTATAAAAAAAATCCTGACCTTCTGCAGTGAGGAGGTTGTAAATGATATTTGGAGGCTAAGCCAGTAGACCAAAACAGAAATTCTGGGATCTGTGAAAAACTGCGCCTAATGTATAAAATCCAGCTTAAGTACACTCACCCAGAATTATCACTAGAAGCCTGGTCATTAAATGATGGCATTTTCCTTGCCAAAGCATTAAGAACCAACAGGGGGATGTAATCACAAATATTTTTAAATATTAAAGAAGTGTCAGACATAAAAAGATTGAATAGAAGGCACCTTTCATATCAGACTTGAACAGAATCAGTCATCTCCTTTGAAAGTTCTTCTGAAACAGACTGGCAAATGCCAAAGGTGGAGTAGTTGAGTTGAAAGAGAAATGCTTATTATTAGCTAATTACTTTGCATCCCCAGGGATGTGTGCCTCATGAGACACTAGTGGTGGAGGACAGAGAGGTAGCTCAGAAGCTTGCTGGGAAGAAGGGGTAAACCAGTCTGGGATAAAAACCTTGCCATGGGTAACATACCAAGTAAAAAGTCAACTATATTTGATTATACATTGTTGGTCTTTCCCAATTCCCCAGTAATTCATCTTCCCCAGCCCCAAATTAATTTGGATTTATTTATTTATTTATACACATGAGATTGGCAATATTCAGGGAACACTGGCACCAGAAAAAGACCACTTAAAGTGAATTCACTTTACAAAGGTATCATAATGGGAAAAAGGGCATGTTCAGGACTTGAAAAAAATAAAACTAAAATGATAAAAAAAATAGATTTATTTTATCCTATTTTTAAAGTGTATTTTTAATTATATCCATTTGTTGGTTCTTATAAAGGTCAATGAAATGAATCAAGTGTTAATTTTTTGGAGGATAAATTTTTAAACAAAATTATATGGTTGGGGCGGCTAGGTGGCGCAGTGAGTAGAGCGTCGGCCCTGGAGTCAGAAGGACCTGAGTTCAGATCCAGCCTCAGACACTTAACGCACACAAACAAAAACCTAGCTGTGTGACCTTGGGCAAGTTACTTAACCCCAATTGCCCTCCAAAGAAGCAAAAAAAAAAAAATTATATGGTAGTACAGTACAGCATGAAATCTTTCCCTTTAGATTTGACTTTTATTTGGTTATAAAGAGGGTTGTTGTTGCAAAAATATTTTCTTAATCCATGGATATTAAAATCATTTTGTTTTGAAGCACATACCAAAGGGATGCTTACTGACCAAGAAGAAAAGATACCAAAAAACTCTGAAGTCCTTAATATGTAATGGTTAGAGAGTGTAGATAGATGCTAGTATTAAGCAAGCAGAAATGCTTGAGTGAGGATTAATTTTGTAAATAGTTAATTCATTAGTGAATATTTTTGTATTGTGATGATTTGTACTTCTGCATACAACTTTACAGAGAAGTAGAATGGCGTAATGGATAGTCAACTATGAAGTCATGGTGGTTATTGTGATTGTTGAATCATTTCAGTTTTGTTTGGCTCCATTTGGGGTTTCCTTAGCAAAGATACTGGTTAGCCATTTCCTTCTCCAGTGAATTTTATGGATGAGGAACTGAGGTAAACAGAGTTAAGTGACTTGCCCAGGGTCAAACAGCTAATAAGTGTTTAAGGCTGGGTTTGAACTCAGGAAGATGAGTCTTCCTCACGCCGGGACCTGAAAACTCATAGTGCCTCCAGACAACTCAAAATGATATTAAGTTGAAGAAGAATTACTGATCTGTGTTTGGTAAAAGGGGTTTCCTCCACAGGGATTCCCTATATCAAAGAAATCATAAGCCTGGACCAAACAACAATTATAACCTTATAATTCAATAAACATTTATTAAGTGCCTACTATGTGCCAGGCAGGCACTGTGTCAAGTGCATGAAGCATCAACACAATATTCACAGCACTGATGGTGACTACTATGAATATACCAGCATAGTTCTCAATTACAAAATATAACAGACTTCCCATATAGAAGATGGAAGCAAAACATTTATTCATACCAGAAGACCAAATCCCAACACCAGAAAGTTAAATCCATCATAGTAACAAAGAAGTTAATATGCCCATAGCACAGCAGGAAGCCACACCATCCTTTAGCCTGCCCATAAACAAACACTTACAAGCCTAGCTGTCACAGGAGAGGATAAACACAAGCCTAACACCCTGGGATGTATCCTCTCCTCCCTCCAGTCTAGCTGCTCTGACTCCCGGCTTCCTTTGGGCTCTGCTCCTCCCTTCAGCAATCTCCTCCCACCATGGGCTCTATGTGATTACATTTAGCCTATTAGGGGGCAGGGCAGATCTTCAAATTCCCTTAGGCTTATTAAGGGGCTGGGAAGATCTGCAAATTCCCATTCCCATTACAATGCACAGTAAGGAGACATAGATATTGATAACAAGGACCCATTGTAGTTTATATTTACTTGTTAGTGTATATGTTGTAGTGTTAATACCTCCTGGTAGAATGGAGATCCTTGAGGGCAGATACTATTCTTGTTAGGCTTTGTATCCCAAGGGTCTAACACAGTATTTTCCTCTAACTCTGTAACCTCATTGGCTCTTATGAGTTTAATTATCATTTCTGTGCAGCTGACTCAGACCAGCCTCAACCTCTCAACTGAACTCCAGTTTTGCATTATCAACTGCTTATTGAACATTTTAAACTGGATATCCCAGACACATTTCAGACTTAACTTGTGAAAAACATAACTCGTTATATTTTCCTTCAAATCAATGCTCCCCCCAACTTCTCTAATTCTATCAAGGGTAGGACTATTCTTCTAGTCTTCCATGCTTACAGTCTTGGCATGACCCTCCATTACTCCATCTTCTTTACCATACTTATCTAAATAAGTTGCAAAATCTTGCCATTTCTAACTCCATTACTTTCACGTCTAATACTTTCTACTCATATGGATACCACCTTAGGTCTCACCCTTATTACCTCTCACCTGGATTCTTTCAGTTGCTTCCTAATTGATCTCCCTTATTCAAGTCTTCCTTTGAATACCCCCCCCAACCCCAGTCCATCTTTCTCACAACTGATAAAGTGATTTTCCTTAAGCACAGATATGACCATTGCACTTCAGTAAACTTCAGTAACTTCCAAGGTAAAATATAAATTGTTAGATATTTTTTTTAAATGTCTGTCTTTTATTTTTCATTTTCTGATATCTGCCTTTGAGGAAAGAAAAACACAAAAATACAGAACCCTTTTCACAAACTAGGAGAGTCAAGCAAAATAAATGCCTATTGTGACCATGTCCAAAAATAATCTCATTCCATATATTAGTCCATCCATCTCCTCTTTTTCTTTTTCATGAGGCAATCTATTGCTTCCTGTGCAGGGAATAACTATACGGCCACTAGTGGAATTCCTTGATGTGAAGAGGTCAAATAAAAAGCAGCCAGCTGTCAGTGAAGAAATTCATTGCCGGGTATGTTTTTACTTTACAGTGAAAATTTAAATGACAAATGAAAAAAAGCAACAACATTCAGTTCCATAGCCTAACTAGGCACCAATGTATCTTTTGTCCTTTACTGAGGAAAAATGAAATGGTTGTGGGATGAAAGGAGTTAGCAATGAATATAGGGATGTGCTGAAGGGCAGAGTAATGGATAAAGTTACAATGTCACCCTCGCTCAGCCCAATAAGCTCCAAAATGAAAATAGAGCAACCAGGAGTTACATCATGTTTCTGGCATTTGTTACTATGACCTGCATAAGCATTTCTTTGCTGAGATGCTTATTAATATATTTAATATTTTTCCATGGTGCTTTTTATACAATGATATATATTTATATGTTTTATATACTATGATATCAAACACAATGGCCTGATGGCAGTTTGTAAACTATTAGTAAAATCTCATGAATACTAATTAATATTAATTATGGTCCTTTAAATGTTTTGATAAAATAAATTGTCAGAAAATGATGTAAGGTTGAGAACTTGACTTTATGAGCTAAATGACTAAAGATACATGATATTTAGTGACATATTATGGGTGTGTTTTTTCTCTTTTAGTTTTTTGATCATGTGAAGACTGGGATTGAAGATGTATGTGGACATTGGGGTCACAATTTTTGGAGAGACAGGTAAGACTACTTTTATGAAACTGCCTTATTTAATTGCACCTGAACAACTCAGAAGACAACTTTGAACATTTTCATTGGATGACCTTTTGTATCAGTAAGCGCCCTAGCATACCTAGGATCGCTGCTAGCCATCTTTGATCTGCTTTTCTAAAGGAAAGTAACTCAAAATGGGTTTATAATCTTACTTTAA